>APFE031288188.1:228866-240551 GCA_000404065.3 Pinus taeda | reverse complement strand
TAACAACATTATTTTAATATAAACATTTATTGATAATTATATTAAGAAAACAAAAACTATATCTTAAACAAAATGATCAACATGACACCAAACCTCAATTTTATTTTGTAAATGATTGAATAGAAAAAACTATTCAATATATAATATTTAACCATTTAACTATTTCCTAACTAAGAGTACAACTTCACCTTCACTTTGAGAGCGAAGTGTTTAATGGGCGTACAACCTTTCACATTGATTAAGAATGAACCGCCATCATATAAAATCGATGAGATTAATAAATCTAATTTGCTATAATCTTGTAATGTTTTTTTATTCTCAAAAGTGTGTAAGAACAATACTCCATGACATAGTGATTTCTTGCATAAGTATTTTGAGAAGGAAGAAGTTAGAAGCTAGAACAATAGTAAACTAAAAAATAAAAATATGGAAGATTAAATTTAGGAATGAAACACACAACTTAAAAATATGGAAGACTAAATTTAATAATGAAACACACAATTTACAGGTGAGTCGAGCTACAACTGGAGCTACCTAAGCAATGATGGTAACCATTCATTGAATAAAAAATCAAGAGATACATATATTATGAGATTTCATTTAGTTAGGGAGATCAAACAAATTCCCCCAAAATTGGATCTAACTCCTAAATACACACACAATCAAAACTACCTAACAAATCCATTCTCCATTATTTTCAAGTTTCCCCCTTAACGGAGAAAGGATTTAACTGCACACCTAAGATATCCCTAAACAACTCAAATTTCATCTTCCAAAAGAACTTTGTGAAAATATCAGTAGCATTTTTAGAAGTGTTACAACATTCAATAATAAATTATTTAGACTATATCTTCTCTCTAATAAAATAAAACTCAGCATTGAGTGCTTCTTCCTTGCATGATACATTGAATTATTTACGAAATTGATCGAGTTCTAGTTGTCACATTTGATAAATGTAGCTTTTCTTTTGTTCTTCTCCAACATCTTGAAGAATTTTCCTCAACGAAACAAATTCACGAGTTTCTGTACATGAAGCTTTATACTCTTCCTCAGTAGATGACAAAGATATAGTAGGTTTCTTCTTGTTGCTCCATGAAAAAATCCTTGATCCAATACTGAATGTATAACTTGTGGTAGATCTCCTATCATCCGGATTACTAGCCCAATATGAATCTGAGTAACCTTTCAGCTCAACATCAAATGAATTAGTATACTTAAGACCATAATCAATTGTTCCTTTAAGATATGTGAGTACATTATTCGCTACTCTCCAATGGCTTTCTAGAGGTCTCGCTGTAAATTGATTTAACATAATAGAAAAGTATGCTAAATCAGGTGTGGTTGTAGTAAGATAATTGAAGCTTCCCACTAGTTGTCTATGGAATGTACCATCTACCTCATTTGATCCATCATCAAAATGAAGTTTCACATTCTATTACATTGGCACAAAAGCAGCTTTATACTAATCCACTTTGAACTTTTTAAGCACTTCTTTGACATACTTACCCTAAGAAACAAAATTATGGCCAACATCTCTCCAAACTTCAAGAGCACCACCAATACCTCCACGAATCCCTGATCAATAGATCCATGACTTCAAAAATGACCATGGTTAGCAACTTCAAAGTTTCACAAATATTCTCACTTTTTCTTCATAAAAAATGAGCAATCTGCACACTTTTCTTTCATATAACATGCACAAATCTACTCACTTTTTCTTAAGAAAAATTGCACAATCTGCCAATCTGTGTACTATACAATAAATGGAGGGTGCGCGGGTCAAATCTAAACATTATTTTCCTAAAAAATCCCAACTCGACTCGCCTCTATTTGTCCACACCAAGATCCAGAACACTCCACATAAATCATGATAGTGACTCGATCCTCAAATGAACAATGCAACCTTCCAATGCGGTCACACTACTCTACGAATGAAAATGACATATCTCGACTGTGCCAATAGATCTTCACACCTGCACTCACTAATAGAGGAGGCTCTATGCTCACCTATCTCTCTCAGCCACAAAGGCTCACCGCATCAATCTCAGCCACAAGGGCTCAACTCAACCCTGACACTCTCATACCAACTCAGAAATATGGAAGACAAGATTTAGGAATGAACCACACAACTCATAGGTGAGTTGAGTTTCACGTGGAGGTTGCCCAAATAGTGTTGCTAAACATTCTTTGAATAAACAATTAAAACATACATATATTATAACAGACCATTTAGTTAGAGATATCAAACAAATTCTCAAAAAAATAGGATCTAATTCCTAAATAGACATAACTAAAACTACTTAATGATTCCATTCTCTATTATTTTCAAATAATAATAGAAAAAAAATTATTGTTAAATTTTCGAAGGAAGAAAATGAGAAGGTAGATAATTTTTATTTTTATTTTTAGTATTTTTAAAATAAGAAAATTTTAAAACATAATATTTGATTTGATTTGATTATGTACGAGGTGTAAATTATTTTATTTGTGTGGGTTTTGTACTTGGTAAGTTTTATGTTCAAACTATATGAGGAAAGGTAGAAGATGGAAATCATTTTTAGGGAAATTAAACTATCCTAATTTCATATAATATTTGATTTTCTTAAACTTATTTTTAGGGAAATTAAACTATCCCAACATCATATAATATTTGATTTGTTTAATCTCTTTTATAGTAAAATTTTATGTTCTATAACTCTAACGAATATTAAAATGTAAAAGGGACAATTTTGGAAATGATAATGATAGAAACCATATTATAATTGTATTTCTGTTATATTAGAAAAAAATAAAAATAAAAATAAAATCCCTTCACAAGAGTAAGGTTACTTAGCTATGTGAATAAGAGGCTCGAGTTAATCACATTTATGATTGAGATTTCTAGATTTGAGTTGAATTCTTACTCTTATCTTTCCTTAGTGTGTATAGGTTGAAATTCTATATGTCTAAATTATTTACATATATATTAGATTGCTTAAGTTAATCACATTTATGATTTAGATTTCTCGTTTTAGTTAGATTGTTTCTCTTATATTTCCTTAGTGTTATGGGTTGAAATTTTATATGACTAGATTTATTGACTTATATACTAGATTGGTTCATTGATAATTTTATATTAAATCGCAGAATTTGGTAGGTTATATTTGTTCTTGGGTTGTTTTAGATTATGGGTTGCAATCATATATAACAGATTATTGATCATTGATCATTTTATGTTAAATGTTAAGCATCAATTCTAGAAGTTGGTAATATATATTTGTTCTTGGGTTGTTTCACATTTGGCCTTTTTGATAGGAAATATGCTTCTATTTTGACTAGCCAAGTTAGTATGATTTCCTAATAATTGTAAGTATTTTTGTTCAATAGAGTTGGCCTCTTGAGGTTTGGTATCATTCTCGTTAATTTTACTTGAGGAAAACATTTATATCCAAAAATAGGAATATACATATTTTTTGCCCATAAAGACTCATATGAAACAAACCAAAAACATCATGATGCTAGACTCTATCACTTCAACCCATCAAAAAAATTGGACCATAATTTATAATAGCTTCCAAGAAATATAGCCTTCAGACTAGAGACAAACTGAATAAAACTAATAATTGACAAATTCATTAAACAAAATGAGATTAAATAAACTATCTTGAATAAACTAGTCCATATTGTACCAAACTTAAGTCTTAAAACATAAATTCTAGGTTTTTAGATTCATGGCCATAAAAAATTTCATATATAGGAAAGGAACCATCCCAACACCCCAACACCTCCTTGGATTGCGTATTCAAAAGTTGATTGAACCTACAAAAAATATGGGCAAGGATGCCCATTATAACTCATAAATGCATTGCTAAATGTGAGACAATAAGGATTCAAGTTATACATTCTCCATAGAAGAATTGGCATTGACCTCTTCAAAACCTATTTTAGAATCCCCCATCGATTGCAACCTCTTAAAACCATGAGAATTTGGAAAATAAAGAAGAGAAAACAATGTTGAGAACTCGACTTTTGAATTGGAACCATGACTGAGAGCATATTTGATATGAAAGAAATGAAATGCATTTACAAACAAAAGAACACCAAACCCACACCTAGGTGGATGCTCCTGGTCCGATGAAAGAAATCCCATGGGGTAACAAAGTCTAGAGAAACCATAACCATCACACAATCTTTCTTTGATTTAGGATTTCAGTTGAATTCACCCATTAGCTTCACTATCAAACAAACTACTAGTTTTGTTTAGACCTTCTTATCCTAAAACATAATAATATTACTAGCCCGCCATACAAAATAAACAAAATGACAAGGCATTGAATCATAGCTAGAGATAGTTGGTAAACCAACCCTCAACACATAGCTCAAATCTCTCCTTATTCTACCATACATTTGCATAATTTATTTTTCACCGAACTCGAGAGTTGCTTCAAAAAGGGAATTTTACACAAAGGTGGTAGATTGAGTCTATCTCTTCATGGCACAAAGTACACTAACTAGGACTTATGTAGCACAATTACTTCGAAATTGAACTTATATTGAATCTTAGAAGCCTCATCCCCATAAAGTCATGTCATGAAATTTTACTTTCAATGTTTTTATGATAAAACCCTATATTAGAAAGAAAGTCAAACTAAACATGGTAATATCCAAAATGATATCAACTATAACACAAATTTCTCCTAGGTAGTTTGGTGTTTGGATATATTGGCTATAAAAATAATAGAGGGCACTAAAAAAGAAGCAGAAGGATCAATAACCGGAAAATTAAACATTGGAAAGGACACAACTTTCATTGAATTTTCCTCTTTTCTCGATACCACCTACATTTATTAATGAACATCATCTCTCTCATAGTTGGTTTTGGAAGTAATACAAAGTCTAGAAGAGTTTTTGTTTTAGTACGACAAACCCATTCTTTTCTACAATAAACTTATATTATTATTTCCTTGTATTAATTTTTTGATAGGACATGATATATTTACATTCACTTTTGTTTGGATTGGAAAGAATACTTGGTAACTTTTCATTTTTTCTAATAAAAAAATATATTATTAATTTGTTTTCTATATTGTCAAATCCAATCATGTTCCGTGTCAATTTTTTTATATTTTTTTAATGTAATTCTTTTGTAAATGCCACATCCAATCAACTTTTACAACTAACCAAAAAAAATCTTTAAATTAATTAAAAAATATGAAAAAACATTTGAAAACATTATACAAATTTTGATTGTAAACAAAATCAAAACACATATACGATATCAGGGACTAATAAAAGATAGCCCATACTTTCATTTTGTGAAATATTGGGTTCTTATTTGTACCTTGCCTAAAAAAATGGCGTTGAGAAATGTTGAGTCAATGCACTAAAGGGATATTAATTTACAAGAAACAGTGATTGCTTGCTGAAAATGAGAGAATATGGAAGTGTGGACTCAAAGCCAACATATGAACGCATTGTAAACTCTTTGTTTGCCTAAAAAAATCATATGGGATTTCATGTGCTCCTTCCAATATTCCTATTTTACTTTATATTTGCATCCACATCACATAGGATTTGTTTCTAATACAATTTTTATGGAGTTTTCGGTGTTTGAATCTGGTGGAAAAATTTGTGGTGAAATCTTGATTTGTGTTATTTAAAATAGTTTTTTGATTGCATATATGGACTCATCATCCTCAAAAACCCTAGGGATCTTCTATTGTACAAGTTTTACACATCAAACTTGTAATTTCAATTAATAAGATGAGAAAAATCCACGAAAAAAGCTTCCAAAAAAACCCACTTAAAACAACTAACATCACATGTCTATGAAATCACTTGTTTTGAGGATGCACAGTGTTCAAGGGAAAAATTCTCTACATCAATTTTATCTCATGTTTTAAATGTCTCTGACATAGTCCCCCTCTTTCACATTTCTTTTGGATATGTGCAAATATTTGCCTCCACATCTATTATCCACAACGCAATACAACTTCATTTAATTTTGGAATCTCAATTTAGAAACTAAAAAGAAAGCTTGCCAAGAGCAGTGATCAAATTTGAAGGGCAGGTCTTAATTTCATTTTGAAGGGCGTACATTCAGGTCACCCTTCAATAATGAAAAGCATAAAAAAAAGCAATTCAATTGACAACATTAAATTATCTTCCCATTTTTGTTTTTGTAACTGACAAGTGAATTTCAAACAGACCCACTGTATTCATAACATTTATGTTCGCCAAATGTTATGTTTTCTGTCTTTTTCCTTAAAATATTGTTATATTAACTAGAGGTTGGTGTAAGAACATCCAAAAAAGAATTAATTTGTGATGAAAGAAGAACTTTACATCTCAAAGTGTAGTTGAAGATTACACTCTAAAAACATGGGGTGGAAGAGCCTCAATAAGATGATCTCACAGTACAAATGCCAATGTTCCAAGAGTCATTTGATGTGGTATGGAAAATTTTTATTAAATTGATACAAGTAGTGAAGAACGTATATGTAAGAAAAACAATGTTATCCAAATAGTAAAAGGAAATGTTGTCGATGGATGATCAAACTATGGTTAATGGGATTTGTAATTACAAACAAGCTACATTGGACTAAAAGAGTGCTTTTGGTAGTTTTCCAATGATGAGTAAAATAGACGTGGCATTTGAAGATTCAATACGCATTTTTCCAAAGCAATGCCAACACAAAGACATGTGAAAATTTTATATTCATTTTGCCTTCATGTCTGAAGAAGTTTTGTTGAGACCTCATTAACTAGATTCAAAATCATACGAAAGGATTTGTATGGTTGTATTGTCTCGATGTTAAGTGTACTGAAAGTAAATCATATCATCAGCTTGGAACTACTTACATCATTGGTACTCCAGTGAAGTTAAAGAATAAGGAAGTTTCATAAGAGTTGGCATACTCTGCAGGTACAAGCAATGCCATTGCAATATAGTGGCAGTTATGATCTAGTATATGGACATGCTAAGAAAGCCAGGGTAAAAAATTGGCAAAAAAACTTGGGAGTACAACAAGTTGTTAAAAATCAACACAGAAAAGGAATTTATTCGATAGATAGTAGGACTTAATCAAAAAGGAAGATATAACTATGGCCACTTATTTCAGCTCACTGAGAAGATATACAAATGGTAATTTTTATAATTTGGTGGAGGAACTCGCAAGCACAATCAATTATTTTTGTTATATCTATTTTAGTCTTGTTAATTATCTACAATAAAAGAGGCACAACTTGAAATAGTAACGTCAACCATGGCCTCCCAAAATTCTCTTGATTCCAACCTTCTTCTCAAGACTGAGTTTAGAAGGAAATATAATTTCAAACTTGATTCTAACTTAGAGCATCTATGGAGGATGAGGTTTACTAACCAGGAGTTGAAAAGTGAAATTGTTTTGTCAATAAAGGAATGCCTCCTCCTCAATAGTTCTCAGCTTCCTTCTCATCATTCCCACGCCAACGTCACAGAGATGGAGTCCATCATGCCCATTTTCCCTCTCGAATTTATCAATGTGTTCCTCATTTTTCCATTCTAATTGCTCATCTCTACATTCATCTCCAACTTCGGTGCTCCAAACAGAAGATATAAATCAATGATTTTGGGAGTGATGGTGGCTTCAATCCATGGCAGCACTAATTTTTATGGCCAAGGCAGCCATATCAGAGGTCGTAAGAGGATTCTGCAATTTGGTTATAGGAAGCATAAAATATAGGTGCTCTATCTACAGTTCATGCTCTACAGAAAGTGGAGAAACCTACCATGCTCCATCTACAATTCATGCTCTACAAAAAGTGGAGAAACATACTCATTGAAACGCATTGAATCGGCATGGCAGACCAAAAATCTAGGACTTTCTCTTAAAATTTGTGCTACCTTCACCCACTTGGGGAAATAACTGATCACCACAATGCCATCTTCTTGAAGCAGCACTAACTTGGTAGGCAGTTGCCCATCATATGAAATCCCTTTGTAGGTGACATCCAAAGGGAAATGTAAGGGCCGGGTTCGGAGACTGCTCTTTCTCGGTGAATGAAGAAAAGAAGAGGGGGTAATCAGTATGGTGACTCGGTGAGTCGGAGACAAGTCAGAGACTAGAGTTCAGACTTTAGTAAAATTGAAATTTAAAAAAAAAGTTCCACGCGTTGATAGCCCTTCTGAAAACAGTTTATAATATTATTTCAATTTTTTTTTAAACCGGCAAAACTCGAATTTTACTTTTTTTTTACTAGGAAATTTTGATTCCTACTTTTGTGACGTGCTAGAGGCCCTTTGAAGGGTTCTGGCGTGTTCAACTTTGAACTCTTCCCGAGACCACCATTCCTACACTCCATTGGACCAAGATTAGGGACAAAAATTTAGGCCAATTTATGAGAATCCCAAACCAAAATGGAAAAGTTGGAACTTAGGTGTATGAAATACGGACACCCAAAAACATAGAGAAGATATGGCTAGAATCATACAAAACTAGCTGGGAAGCCCGAATGCAAAATTATAATGCCCTAAATCCATGCCCGCTATTCCATTCGTGGCTTCACTTTAGTGTCCGGACATTCAAGTTGATGAAAATGAGATCTGGGTATAAGCCCAAAATCCCAATTCCTTTAAAAATCTGGATCCTGGACCTGTGGGTTATGGCCCACAAGCCTAAATGAAAGCGATTTAACTTTTAAAACGTGGAATTACATTAGATATCGATCATCCCTTAAGCACCATTTTAAGCATGCAATATAAGTCTAAACTTCGCTATCACACCTAATAAGTTACACTGGAACATACAAATTCCACTGCACTCCACATGTATGGATTATAAAACATAATTCAGTCGCCTCTATAGATATCGGCCAATTCAATATTCGTTCACACTTTCCACAATCTAAATTCAAACACAGTTAATATGCGTATGCGGCGATATGAACCTCTTTTGGTCCGATCAGATTGCACAATGCCGATTTGAGCCTTTGGTCCGATCTTCTACGAATTGAAGAGATCCAAAACAATTTCCTACATTAAAACTTGTCCCATCGAATGGGTTGAATATCTTACACCGTGTCAATTCAACATTATCCAAACTGTCTTACACACACATAATTATATATAACAATTATACGATAATTCAGATCGCCATCGATCCATCAACAAGTTCACAATACAGATTTAACTTGTTTACAAAAGACAAACATGCAGGGGTATACAAACAACACTAAACCCAGGTTTATATATTACACAAAACGGTTACAAAATTAAGGCATTTCAGCCTTAAAAATGAGATCACGCTCGGCTACATCTTGCCACTCACAAATTACCTCACAGAACAGATATCTCACACCCTATCACACTACACATATATATACAAGAAGTGTTAGATTGGAAGTATCGATCCTATCCTTGTTTTTATCCAACTAAAGACGCATGCATGATAGATAAGTATCCCTTATCCGCTTTAAAGCCACTTTAAATCTGTTTTAAAACTTATCCGCTTTAAATCCACTTTAAGTTTTTTTTTCTGCGTTAAAGCAGACTTTCCTCTGCTTTTCTCCCTTTGTTCAGCTTCGATGGTCCACATCTTCATCGATCCACTTGGATTTTTCTTTAATTAAGAAAAGGGTGAGATGCACCTGCATCAAACTCCCGAGGTACAAAATTTTTATGACCTCCTGGTCATATGATTTTTCTTGTCCTTAGCAATTTTATCCACTGCATTCCTTCACTAGAACTGCTTTCATGATTTTTTTGTGAGCTGAAACCAACCTCTGCAGTAACAGTCCCCTCTGTTACACGATACCTCACCAAGCCCTCCGCGCTCGGTCTTTTGGCATCCTCTAGGTTGCTGCAAATATTCTCACCTTCCCCTGCAACCATCTGCACAATAGCAAGACCATAAACTCTCCATCTTTAACACAACTGTACCTCTTTCCCCTTCTGCTCGCATTCTTCTTTCTTCTCGCAGGAATCCTTTCCTTGCTCAGATACCACCTGATGAAAATGAGATCTGGGTATAAGCCCAAAATCCTGATTCCTTCAAAAATATGGATCCTGGACTTGTGGATTATGGCCCACGAGCCTAAATGGAAGCGATTTAACTTTTAAAACGTGGAATTACATTAGATATTGATCATCCCTTAAACATTATTTTAAGCATGCAATATAAGTCTAAACTTCGCTGTCACACCTAATAAGTTACACTGGAACATACAAATTCCACTGCACTCCACATGTATGGATTATAAAACATAATTCAGCCGCCTCTATAGATATCGGCCAATTCAATATTCGTTCACACTTTCCACAAGCTAAACTCAAACATGGTTAATATGCGTATGCAGCGATATGAACCTCTTTTGGTCCGATCCGATTGCACAATGTTGATTTGAGCCTTTGGTCCGATCTTCTGCGAATTGAAGAGATCCAAAACAATTTCCTGCATTAAAACTTGTCCCATCGAATGGGTTGAATCTCTTACACCGTGTCAATTCAACGTTATCCAAACCGCCTTACACACACATAATTATATATAATAGTTATTCGATAATTCATATCACCATCGATCCATCAACAAGTTCACAATACAGATTTAACTTCTTTACAAAACACAAACACGCAGGGGTATACAAACAACACTAAACCCAGGTTTATATATTACACAAAACCATTACAAAATTAAGGCATTTTAGCCTTAAAAATGAGATCATGCTCGGCTACATCTTGCCACTCACAAATTACCTCACAGAATAGATATCTCACACCCTATCACACTACACATATATATACAAGAAGTGTTAGATTGGAAGTATCGATCCTATCCTTGTTTTTCTCCAACTAAAGACACATGCATGACAGATGAGTATCCCTTATCCTCTCTAAAAGCCACTTTAAATATGTTTTAAAACTTATCTGCTTTAAATCTGCTTTAAGTCTATTTTTCAGCGTTAAAGAAGACTTTCCTCTGTTTTTCTCCCTTCGTTCAGCTTCGCTGGTCCACATCTTCATCGCTCCACTTGGATTTTTCTTTAATTAAGAAAAGGGTGAGATGCACCTGCTTCACAAGTTTAGGCCACCAAATGTGCATTGGATGAAATCCCCTCAAATGCACCCTCTTTAGAGAATATAACAAATATAACTTCACCGTTTTTTGAAAATATCATAAATCTGAAGTGCCTTGTCTAAGCACACAAAAATTTCGCTCAATGGTGGTTATCATTTTTTGATTTATTTATTTATCTAATTTTAATTTGAAAATATGAGAATTCATCTTTTAATTGTGGAAATAGATTAAACATCGTCAACACTTAAAGTTTTAAAACTTGACAACTATGACTTGGATTTCCATAAATCTCCATCATATTATGTCAAAATTGTACTGGAAAAACCATTTTTTCCAGTGAAATCTAAAACAAACATGCCACAATTTCTCAAGAAAACAATAGAAATTTTGGCATGATCCTCACATAAATTTATAAAAATATGGGTTATGGTTGTCAAAATTTAGGATTTTAGGTGGCCAAAAGTTATTAATGGTTATGAATCCATTCTCACCATTTAAAACTTGATTTAAACACACCCTCAATCAAATTTCATAAAAAATCTTGACCAAATTCGGTCGAAAAATATCGTCCCTAAGAAATTGCAGTCTCTTTAAACAACACACTAACTAATATGAAGAATTAACACACCAAATCCCTACAAAATCATCCGTC
>APFE031288188.1:210300-228358 GCA_000404065.3 Pinus taeda | reverse complement strand
GCATGTATAAAGATAAATTCAAGTGTAAATCTCTTTTCTTAACATATTAAATATTTGATTTAAATGCTAATCATTCATTTTTTTCAAATTATATATATAGAGGGAGAGAGAGAGAGAGAGAGAGAGTTTCACCGAAATGTGGCAAAACAATTTTAAGAAAAAATGTGATTTTTTGTCATTTAAAATGTATTTTTAGAATACATAAATGGATTCAACACCATAAGAAACCTCTTCGATCACTCAAATTCTACACATTAAACAACTTAGACTCAATTTTGTTTTTAAATTGCCTAATTTTAGTTAAAAATAACCAAAAAAAACTCTTCAAAGAATTCAGATGTCTATAACTTAGAAATAAAACTCTCTCTCTCTCTCTCTCTCTCTTAGCTAAGCCCCAAGGGTTAGCTCAGATGGTCAAAATCAGTTCCTCGCCATCGGGAGGTCACAGGGTCCATTCTCCCCGAAGCCCTTGGGGTCAGGTCTTGCAGTAGGCCGAGGGGCATAAGCCAAGATTTTTCTGTAGACGTAGCGCCACCCATCAACTAGGATGTCCCTGAACCACTCTCAATCTATATATATATACCACTCTCAATCTATATATATATACCACTCTCAATCTATATATATATATTATTTTATATTATATTATAATATATATATATATATATATATATATATTATAATATTATATTATGTTAGCTATATATAGAGAGAGATATTTTTCTTAACACAAACATTGAAATGTTTTGATGATATTCTTCACATTAAAATATTTTTTTGGCATAGTATATTTTTAAATATACATCAATATGACTTAACCCTACATATTGAAATATTTCACTTACTAGTATAAATTCATTTTAGTTGTAGATTTAGAAAGTGTTGAGAGAAATCAAATAGCCTGTTTAAACTACATTAATATGAAGAATTAGCACACCAAATAGCTAGAAAAACATCAATCTATAATTAATATCAAAACATTTATTAAAATTTAATTAAAGTATAACTTTACATCAATATTACTTGACCCTACTTATTGAAATATTTTATTTACTAGTATAAATGCATTTGAACCACCTATTCAAGTTTACACCTCTACACACACCATGTGTAATTTTTGGTTATTTAAACTGCATTTTAATACATAAATATTGCTTCCTCCATATCAACCTATTTTATTTATGAAGTACATTGCTTTATTTATTAGTATTAATATTTTTTTAATCTAACATATTAATTTTTGTAACAACCCTGTGTTAGGTCCCTATACTACTAGTGTAACACCTTATTGTTATTAGTGCAACCCCGTTATTATATTGTTGTGCCCATGTAGTCCCCATATCGTTATTATTGTGCCCCATAGAAGCCTACTATTGTTATTGTTGTGCCCTTACATTATTATTGTTATGTCAACTTTGATTACATTATGACCCTTTAGACTCCTATATATATAAAGGAGGTATTATCATTTGTATCATCCAAGGGCTGTTCATTTGTGTAATGTAAAGGAGGTTTCCCCTCAAAGAAGATGATTTCTAAGTCATTGATCTATCTTTTCTGTTTTTTTCTGAGCTGGTTTCATAACATTTGGTATGAGAGCTTTGGGTTCTAGGGTTTCGCTACTCCAAACACGTCACTGTGGCATTTTCAATATAGATTTTTTTCTAAGAAGTTTTAGATGCTAAAAAATAACCCATTTGATCTGAAATCATTCTGAACCTTGGGTCCGAATTTCAGATTTTCTCTCACTATATTTTTAGAGATATGATCTAAGAAAGTTGGGGTTTTTGCAAGCTCTAGAATTCCATCTGAAACAGGTCCTCGTGGAATTTTCACTATAATTTGTTTTATGTGAAGTTTCAGACTCTGAAATTAAAACCCATTTGAGCAGAAATCGTGGTGAAGCTCGGATTCAATTTTCAGATCTTGTTTAGCTATATTTTCAGAGATACAGTCCAAGAAATTTAGGGTTTTGGCAGGCTTCTGAATTACATCCCAAACAGGGGAACTGCGGAAAATTGTCATAACTTTCTCTCTGAGCATTAGATTGAGATTTTGTAAGAATCTATAGAAATAGGACTTACTATGATTTTCGGTATATTGTTTTTAGGTCCGAAGGTTGAAATAGTAACACATGGTACTTCGTACAAGTTCGCTCTAGTGAACAAGTATATAAGAAGGTCATCTTGGGAGATTGGACATAACTCTTTCCTGGAGATTCCAATTTCAATCAGACTGGTGGCATTGGAAATAAGATGTAGAGGGGTACTGTTGGTCATAATTTTAGACCTTAGAGATCCGAAATTACAAAATTACAGTCATTTCAATATTGACCTCCTAAAATCAAGAAAAGGTGATATGAGGAAGTTTGATGAGAAGGATCCAGTAAATTGGATACTTCAAATAGAACAATATTTTGATCTACATGATGTAAAATTGTTACAAAAGGTATGTATGGCATCTTTGTATTTAGAATCAAATCAATTTTTATGGTATAAAGGGATTCGTTCTCATAAACCACTTGCCACATTATGAATTTTAACGTAGGAAATGATAGCACATTATGAGGATACAAAGAGAAACACCTTCTTTAGCTAATTGATAAATCTCAAACAAAAGGGTTCAATGGTGGAGAACATTGAGGACATCTGAAAATTGAATATAAGGGTAAATTATATTCTAGAGAAGCAATGAATTGATGTCTTCATAGGGAATTTAAAGGAAAACATTCAACATGAGGTTCGTCTTTGGGAACCTCATTCATTGGAGAATGCGTTCAAGTTGGCAAGAAAAATTGAAAGTGGAATTATGGAAACAAGGAATCCTACCACCCATAACTATAAATATGGAATTTTTTTTTCTCCTAACCTTCCACAACCTACAAGGTTTACACCACCACAATTGGAAGAAAAAATAGAAAAAGGGCTTTGTTACATTTGTGATAGAAAGTATATTAGAGGTCATAAGTGTGTTGAGAAGAAATTATTTTACATAGATTGTGAAGAGGAGGAGGAAAATGAACAAGAAACATCAAAAGAAGAGGATATACACCAGGAACCAACCCAGATAAATAAGAAATGAATATGATCATATCTTGTAAAGCATTGGCAAGAATTACCACTCCTCAAACTCCCGAGATAGAAGGACATATTAAGAAGAAAAGGGTTCAAGAAGTGAAAGATCACATTGAGCATCAAGAAATGAAGTCCACCATATATTGTAATGCATTGGAAGGAATTACCACTATGCAAACTATCAAGATAGAAGGACATATCAATAAGAAAAAGGTAATAGTGTTGATTGATTGGGGAAGTACCCATAATTTTATTCATTGTAAGATAGCGAAGGAATTGAATTGCTTCCCATATCCAACACAAGAGTGTCAAGTGATGGTTGCAAATGGAAGAACCATAAATTTATTTGGAAAGTGTCATAATATCAAGCTATCCATGGGAGAATATGTTTGGAATAGTCCAATGGTTTCCATTCCAATGGGTGGTGTTGATGTTGTACTAGGAGTCTAATGGCTATAATCTTTGGGTATGATAACTTTTAATTTTCGAGAACTCTTCTTGAATTCTTTTTCAAAAGGAAAGGAAGTTGAATTAAGGGGTATCACAAGGGAAAATGTGAAATATAATCAGCTCTAACGGCACGACAAAGGTTATAAAGGAAGAACAATGTGGTGCAATTGCACAATTATGTTCGCTAGAGGTTCGCACGTTGAAATCATCTATTTCTCCAGATATCCAAAATGTCTTGGAAAATCATTCCAAGGTATTTGAGACTCCAAAAGGCCTCACACCTATTTTTGATCATGATCATGCTATTCATTTTCTATGAAGTGTTCCTCCACACATCAGGCCTTACAAATATCCCTTTGCACAAAAGAGTGAAATTGAACGTATGGTTGCAGAAATGCTAAAGGCTGGTATAATTCAACCTAGTCAAAGTTCTTTCTCTGCTCCAGTAGTATTGGTGCACAAGAAGGATGGATCATGGCGCATGTGTCTATATTATAGAGAGCTCAACAAGATCACTATTAAAGATCAATTTCCCATTCCTCTCATTGATGAATTATTGGATGAATTGCATGGAGAAATTTACTCCAGCAAGTTGGACCTTCATGCAAGATACCATCAAATCAAAATGAAGACTGAATACATTCTAAAAATAACATTTAGAACTCATGAGGGTCATTATGATTTTTTGGTCATGCCCTTTGGTCTTACCAATGCATCTTCTACATTCCAAGGTTTGATGAATTCCATTTCAAACCCTTCCTTAGAAAATTTGTGTTAGTATTTTTTGATGATATACTAATATACATCAAGTTTTGGAAGGATCACGTTCAACATGTTGATAGAGTGCTCAGACTATTGGACGACAAACAATTATATGCAAAAACCTCCAAATGTTTCTTTGGAGTATAAGAGGTCGAATACTTGGGTCATATAGTATCTCATGAATGTGTTAAGGTAGACCCTCAACAACAAAAATTTCTCCAACTGTTAAAGGATAACCTCACTTTGGCACAGAATTGAATGAAAGAACAGGAATATCAACATCGCAATGTAAGAAGTTTTGATATAGGCAACTAGGTATTTTTACGAATACAACCATACAAAAAAATGTCCCTCAAGTAAGCTAATAAGGATGATAAATTATCACCAAAGTACTATGGTCCTTACAAGGCACTGTAAAATATTGGTACTATGGCATACAAATTGGAGCTTCCTGCATCTTCTTGAGTGGCCCCAGTTTTCCATGTTTCATGCTTAAAGAAGTTTATAAGTGACAAGCTCCCAGTTCAAACAATATTGTCGAAACTTTACAAGGAAGGAAAAATCACACTGGAACCTGAAGAAATCATGGAAAAAAGAACCCAAAAACTATGAAGCTAATCATTTTCAGAGTATCTCATCAAGTGGAAGAATTTACCCATTGAAGATTCCACATGGGAGGATGATAATTTTATATAGAATCATCCAGAACTACTTTAGCATTGAGGACAACACTTTTTGAAGGAGAGGGGCATGTTAGGTCCCTATAATACTAGTGTAACCCCTAATTGTTATTAGTGCAACCCCCTTATTATATTGTTGTGCTCATTTAGTCCCCATATTGTTATTATTATGCCCCATAAAAGCCCACTATTGTTATTGTTGTTCCCTTAAAATATTATTGTTATGTCGGCTCTTATTACATTATGACCCCTTAGACTCCTATATATATAAAGGAGGTCTTGTCATTTGTATCATCCAAGAAGTGTTCATTTGTGTAATCTAAAGGATGTTTCCCCATCGAAGAGGTTGATTTCTAAGTCGTTGATCTATCTTTTATATATTTTTGTGAGCTGGTTTCATAACACCCTAGGTTAGAAGTTCATGTAATAAAGTTGATAAGAGCAAAAATCCAAGCTATTCCAAGCTGAATGTTGGACATCCTGGTGGGTGTTTCTTCCAATTTATTATGGCTAAGGAAATTAGCAAAGGAATTGAAAAGGCAAAGAGGAATTAATTGACATTTTATTTATGAAAATAATGAAAAATAGGAGAAAAATAACGTGAAGGGTCACAGGTTGAATGTGAAGGAAATTGAAGGAAAATAAAGGAAAATGGAGAAAATAGTGACCTCAATAATAAAAAGGCTTCTGAGGATCAGTTCAAAGGATTTTGTCTGTTGAAACTTTGGTTTTTTAATTTTGGAGTTCTCTCTCTATTATCTCTCTCTCTCATTCTCTTTCACACTTAGAGCATTCTTAGAGCCCTCTAGCATTGTAGGAAGAGAGACAAAGGAAGGATAAGAAAGTGAGGAAAACAAGGATCAAGCAACGAAAATTTTGATCAAGTGGCTACAACACAACTACTTATAGGCATCAGTTCATTTATGATTTCCTTGCTAGTTTTGGCATGCATGGTACATGCATGCATTTATTTGGTTCTCTTGGTGTCATTGGCATGGGTTTTGCCATGTGTGATAGTGGTTTCGACTTTATCTTTCCATTTTTGAATAGACATAGTTTGATGGGGTCCTTTTACTTGGTTGAGCTTTAGATTGTTGGATGGTTTTAGAACAAGGAGAGGTGGTCTTAGTAAAATTTCCAAGGTGGAGGTAGGAAAATTCCTCAATGTATTGGTGAAGAAATTTGAAGCCATCCAAGCTTTTTTAGCGCCTAATGATCCCTTGACCAGTTTTGGTGAGATTGCGGTAAAGCTTGGTAGTGTATGTTTCTTTGTTTGGGCCCAGGAATCCCTTGACTGGTAATGGCGAAATTGTGGTAAAGTCTTGTTGTATAGATGAGGATTTGAAAATTATGAGTCCCTTAACCAGTTTTGGCAGGATTGCAGTAAAGCCTGAGGAAGCTCTAGTTGTTTTGTTGTGAGTCCCATATTCATGCTTGGAATATGGCACGGGGGTGATCAGTTGAAAGAAAAGTTTGGTTAAGCCCAATCTATGGTTGGGTGGTACGTGGGAGTCCCTAACTTGGTTGGTTGTTGCATATGCTAATAAGAGCTAAGTTACTCTTGTATTTTATGAGTAAATGTACTTGTTATGATGTGGCTTTGATGGTTATTTTATCATTGTTATTTATTTGGTTATATGTTGGTTATAAGCATAATTTATGACCGATTCTAGTAATGTCTCTTATTATGTTTTGATTGGTAAATGAATGGTTACTTACTATATGACCTAATAGATGTTATTGCAGTTATTATGAGAGGGCATTAAACCTTCTTGATGACTCTCAGATTAGTATCATGCCCCTATATTCATATATGTCTTCTTGACCTGTAGATTTCATGTTCACCATGTGTTTGATGGAATAAATGTCATGGTTAGGCCTTGTTAGGTGAAGTTCTTGTCTAAGTTTTGTGTTAATGGATTTTGTACTAATGTCATTCATTATTTTGGAAATTTTTATCAAGTTTTGGTCATTCGTCTCGAGACTAGCCCTGAAAATGTGCCTCGGATTTTGTGGTCGCAAGCACAAAAATAGAAAAATAAGACTAAACTCGCTATCTTGCAGACTTCTGCATGTGACTGGAGGCCTACAATCAAATTTATGTAGCCTTATGCAAGTGGATGGGAGTCTAGATCAATGAAAAATAAAGTTAATTGAAGGTTTAGGCACCTGGAGGGGTGGTTTAGATTTTGAGGGTCCTGTAGCTCCTAAGGAAGGTCAATAAAATTTTGGTTTGTCAATTCCGCTTCCTTAACTATACCTAGGAGTTTGAGTCATGGCATAGTAGCTCCTTTTCTCATGTTTACCTTGCCAGGGTAGTGAAAGTGGGTAGGTATGGGAGGTGTGGTTACAGGGTGGTATCCAAGACGATTGTTCTCTCTTTGGGTAATATCTGATACTACAGGGTGGTATCAGAGATTCCATGGTTCAAACACTTGGATTGGATGGGTGGAATGCGTTTTTCAAGCATGCATGTTAGTTGTCTATGTGATTGTTATGCATGCTTTTTTGATAGTAATTTTTTCAATTTGTGTCATCATGATGTTGATATGTTGGTTGAGATAGAGCAGGAGAAGCAGATTATCAGAGTGAGGTTAAAGCACTAGACCTTGAGGTAAGAGCAGATCATGATACAGGTTTGTATATTGGGTATGCATGTATGTTGGTTAATGATTTTTATATTCATTATGGTTGCATGCTTGCATGTCGTTATATTTTTTCTAGGGTTACATGCATGATAGAAGCTAGTTGATCAGTGTGGTCAAATGTACATGCATGAGATAGTCATCAACGGTAGAAACTTGTTGTTGTATGCATTACATAAATGCGCATGATAATTATGGTTATTGCATTAAGATATTGATGTTATATGTATTATGCTAATATGGATTGGCCTTTACAAATGGTTAGGGTTATGGCATTCAAGTATGAGTTGATATACTCATAATATCATGTCATGCTAATATGGACTAACTTGTGCACATGTGATAAGCCTCCCTTGAGATACATTGAGATATGAGTTTGATTATGTCGTCTATTTATTATACCTAACATGGTAATTTTACAAGTTGATTGAATGTTTGATTAATTGCATGATATGAGTATGTGTTTATAAGATTCAATGGATTGAACTTGTTTTAAGATGGTTGTAATAACACAATATGTATTAAGACAATTGATATGAACTTGAGTGCAAGTGGGTGTTAGTTGTAATATTATGACTAGTGACCGTGAGTTGATTATGACATGGTTGTATTCTTGGTAAAGGCTGATTTCAAATTATTAGACACAATGTTTTGATCTTTGGAACATGTGGCTAACATATGTGAATAGTTGTAGGGAAACATTCTTGGAAATAGCATGACAAGATAATAGTTGATTTGTTTATATAACTAATAATTGAGTGATGTGGTAGAATGTAATAAGACTCAATTATACCAAGGTAAAAGTTAAAAAAAGAAATTGGGTGAAAATTCCTTTGGCTATGTTTGGAAACAACAATTCAAATGAATGGGTTCTTTGCATGAATACAGGAAGTCTTCTTAAACGCATGCCAGATCTGCTTCTCCATCTCATCCTGATAATGACCCACACTAGATGGTTCAAAATGCATCAACCAAAAAACGTCTTATGTGATTTTTCTGAAAAAAAAAAAAAAAAAAAAAAAAAAAAAAAAAAAAAAAAAAAAAAAAAAAATATATATTATCTATAATATATATAATATATATATATAATATAATATATAAATAAATAATAATAAATATTTCCTTAAACGTTGATTTTGTCTAACATTATGTGGATATATGTTATATTTGTGACCATGTATTTGATAGGTGTATTATCTAGTTTCTAGTTGTAGCCGGATATGTCAAGGGAATTGGAGTCCCTTGAGAGATGACATATATGTGTCTAGTTACAAGGAAACATGCTTGGTAGAACATGGTAATATAACTAGTATATTTTTATGTTTATTTATCCATTGACAGTTATGTGTTTATGGTAGTATGATGTAGAAAATTGCATCAAAAAAAGAGATTCCCATGAAATCTTGAAGAAGGTTTGGGTTGAGATTTCCTTTGGAAGCATTGAGAACCCATGGGGATTGAGTCATCGTGTTTGTTGTTAGTTTTTTGCTTTAAATATTTTGTGACTTTATTGTGCTTGACTTGCAGTTTTGATTATGTCTGGTGCATGGCCATGCCACTTTATTTGTGGTGTCATATTGCTATTGGTTTTTCATGGATTCTTCATGTTTGTTTCTTGCTCTTACCTTTTATGTTTTGAGGGTATTAGGAATTGATTGAGAAAAGAGGAAGTTAATGGAGCTCGGGGAGAGTTGGAAGAAACCCTACAGATAATGTAAGACTTGGATGAAGCTCAGTGCATGTGTAAGGGTAGCTGAAGGCAAGAATATGACAACCAGTTGGATTGGTTGGGTCCATTGAGATAAACGGATGGTGGCATAACAATCATGATAAAGGTAACATCAAAGGTAAAGTAAATGTATTTTAGGAGTGAGATTTCTTGGCTAAGTTGGGAAACGTTTTTCTCAATGTTGTGCATGTTGTGCATGAATAAAGGGAGTTCTCTTAGGCTTGACCTTATGATATCTGGTAATTATGTTATGATCCTCATTATGATGATGATTACATGTATATATATTTCTGTGTTCCATTGCCTAATAGGGTCATAACGGATCATGATTGTTTTATGCTAGTGTTTACATGTATATATATGTATGTATATCGTTAACTGAAAGGGTCATCAAAGATCTTGATTGTTTTATGCTAATGTTTATATATATATATATATGTGTGTGTGTGTGTGTGTGTGTGTGTGTTGTTGTCTAACAGGGTTTTCAGTTCATTCTCATGGAGGAATGATTTCGATTTGGGGTTAAACATGTGGAGGGGTTTTACAGACCAATCTATGAAACTACATTTTCATTGTTTAGGCATGTGAATGGCATGAAGAGGTTCCTGGTCTTATGAGGAATCAAGTGGGAAAAGAAGCCCTGGCATATCTATGAGGATATCATTTGATATTAAATGTTTTGGCCTATGTTTATGCTATGACAGCTAATGCTGAGGGATACATTGGTGGAATGAAAGCACTGTGATCTGTGGCATGTTGGCAGAAGTATGGATAGCGGAAAGATGCTAGAGGCAATGTTTCCTAGTAGAGACAATGTTGTCTTTAGATGTGCAGTTGGTCCAGATTTAAAGAGGAATGCAAAAAATTACAAATATAACCATAAATACAAAGATGTAGTAGAAATAAAACTTCATTTCATTAATATCAAATGCTGAAATAATCTTACAAATAGAATGGAAATAAGACTAGCTCGGGCGATGGGAGCTTATCTTTGAGAAGGGATGTGGCAGCTACATGCATATGAACTGTGTTACAATGAGGCTCGAAGGCTTATTTATTGTTGATAAATAATGGAAAACCCTAAACATCCAAAAACCTAACCCTAGAAGATGAAGTGCCAAACTATGGGCTCCCTTTGTGTAAATTGGTACTTCAACTTCCCAGGGTTGTAAATTTGGCATTCGATCTTCTTTTGACGTGCACAATACCTTGCTAGAAAGATCTATTTGAGGACTACAACTTTTGAAGAACCAACATTGGTCAATGAGCCATGTTGGTCCTAGTTTTCTCAAAAATCATTGTTTAGGGCCTCAAAACTACCCTCGAAGTTCAAGACCTGAAAAAACTGCCAAAAATAGTACATTGTGCTACAAATAAGGAAACTAAAAAACTAAAAGAAACAATGGTGGGGGTCCAGGCGGAATAGGCAGGTGGCCACCAATATCCCCCTAGATTAGCATTACTACTATTGTGTATATGTTGTACATTTGTACCTATGATGTTGTGCACATGCAATGTTGTGTATATATGGTGTTGTGTGCATCTTGTATATGTGGTGTTGTGTACATCTTGTATATGTGGTGTTGTGCATATATGGTGTTACATACATGTATATGCAGTGTTGCGAACACATGTTGCTATGTACATGTCGTATATGTAGTGTTGTGTACAGATGGTGTTGTGTATATATTGCATATGTAGTGTTGTGTACATGAGGTGGGGTGTCCCCATTTTACATACGGTATTGGGTATATATGGTATTGTGTACAGAATGTGCATGCGGTGTTGTGTACATGTGATTTTATATACATGTTGTACATGTGGTTTTATATACATGTTGTACATGTGGTGTTGTGTGTGTACAGTGTTGTGTACATGTTGTACATGTGGTGTTGTGTGCACATGCTATTGTTTACATGTTGTGTAGGTGGTTCGGTGTACATGTCGTGTTGTGTGCACATGGTGTTGTTTACATGTTGTAGGTGGTTCTATGTACATGTGGTATTGTGTACACATTATACAAGAGGTGTTGTGTATACGTGATGTTGTGTACACATTATGCAGATAGTGTCGTATACATATGGCGTTGTGTACACATTGTGCAGGTGGTTTCGTGTACATGTGGTGTGGTGCACACATTGTGTAGGTAATGTTTTTTACAGATGGTACTATGTACATGTGGTATTGTTGTATATGTGGTATTGTGTGCATTTCATCCATGGTGTGTTGTGTACAGGTGATCTTGTGTATGTGCATTGTGTAATCATGCTATCATGACAGGTGTATTCGTTGTTTTGTACTTTGTGTACATATATGTATTGTTTTGTATAGTGGGTGTAGGTTTATGTATTTTGTTATGGTGTACATTGGGTGTAGGTGTATGTGTTGTGTTGTACACCTAATATAGTTGTATGTGTTGTAGTGTACGTTGTGTGTGGGTGTATGTGTGCGATCTACATTATGAGTATGTGTACATGATTGAAGAGAATAAAAAATGTTCAGTGCATGTCGAGTGTGGCAACTAATCTGATGAATGTAGGAAAAATACAAAGAACAAAGGTAAAATCAAAGAAATTATTGAAAGATAAGTATTAGTATTTCATTTAAGTTTTAATTATGCATGTGATCTATGACTTTGATTTATTATGGTCACATGTGACTTTCATTGTCTTCTTGCCAACAAACTGTCTTGTGACCCTATTGTAATGTGCCTCCCAAATGAGATTGGAACACTTGCTTGAAGGAACAAAAAGTTGTACCAAATAGCACAACAATCCATCTTGAAAGTGGAAGTCTAGAATTGGATTTCCATCCATAAACATTTTGTAGGTGGCAGTGAAATCTGAGTCACTTTCATATAGTTGTGGCCATTTAGAGGTATCATTCCCATAATAGTTGAGAACTATACTTAGTGCCATAATCGGGGGCCGATTGAGGTTGTTTGCGACATGATTGATGCTTCCCTTCTTGTACTTTATGTTCAGATGGAATTATTGCAATTATACAGACCATTTTTATTGGTGATCATTCTGAAACTTCCCTTATGTCTGCATAAATTAGAGAGGTTGATGATTTATATAGATTATTGTCTCCTTCCGCAAAATATAATGCTTCCATTTCCGACAGATGTACATAATATAGTTCATCTCCTTATCATAGGTGGGATACCTATGAATAGTATGAGAGAGTGTCTCACAGTGATAGGCCACCAGGTGTCCTTTTTTTAATAGCTCCTATATTTTCCGCTTGATTTCCTCATTTTTGAGAAGAAAGTGGTGGTATATTGGCCCATTGGGTAGAGGAGCTCTAGGATTCAGATCGATCGAGTTGTTGAACTTACAGTGAAACGTACTTGTGTGGGTGAGGAGAATATGTCCCTATATTCTTCCACGAGCTTATGAACTATCTTCTGCTACAGAGAGTGACCTTTTCTAGGGGCCATAGATGTGGTCACAATCTTCTGCTTACTTTGAGAACAAATCTAAAAGAAAACAAATTTCTCGGTCTAGGAGATGATCTTACTACATTTCTTAATAGATATCAAATATGGTGGTAGGTGGGGCTTTCTCTGGTATCCTGTATAGTTTCCTACACAAATTAATAATAATATTACAAGGGTTGGATTCATACAGATCATGAATCTTCCACAAATATGGTTGGCCTAGTAAACCATCATAAAGTTATAGAGGAGAAACATCACATAGCACCTTTCCCATGAAGGTTTTGATATTGTAGGGAAGGCGACATTGTTAGCTGACACATAGATCTCTTCCTTGGTGGAGCCACCCGATGGTATATGGTTGTTGGTATGGTGTGATATGCAAGCCCAACCACATAACAACCTATGTTGAGATAAGGCTCTTTTGGCTCCCAATGTCGACAATGAACTGCAACAAAGAGCCCTTCACCCACATTTATCGGTAAAAGAGACACTTCCCCTCCTCTAAATCTTCGAGCTCAATATTTCGGACCTTAGTGGTGGGAAGGTTGGCACTAAGTTCTACATCTATATTCTCATTCCCCTTGTCATTCCCCTTTTTAAGTTATGGCTTAGAAGGAGAACATGCATCAGAATCTGAAGCTTTTATCTCGACCACCAATGAATTCTTGGCGCGACACTCACTTTTGTTGTGGGTGGGGCTCTTATGGAACTCACACCACTTTCCTGTCTCCTTCTTCGTCTTCGTGATGCCATTCTTTGCTTGTGGCTTCGATTGGTTGTCCTGTGTCAACTCATCTTGGCTTTGTCCTTTGTTATTTGGTTTGGGGGTGCTCTTACGCATTTTTTGGTTCACAGATCGAAAGTTGTGCTTCTTTTGTTTAAAAGTTTGTTCAATCTTGGCAACATATTGGTATGTTGCACCAAGCTATTAAATGTTGAGGAACTCAACTTCTTCTTGAATTTATTTATGCATACAACCACAGTACTTAAGCACTAGATCTCACTCAGAGTCTTTGATACCCAAATTTGTGAATAAAGTATGAAATATATTTGTGATTTTATGAACATCTTAGTCCCTTTCTTTTTGTAGTGTGGTCAATTATATTTACTTATGTTCATAGCTCCTTATAGCGTAACATTTTTTCTTGACAACGTCTTAGAAAGAGTTTCAAGATGGCATGGTTGTAAACAGATATTGTTGCTCGACCCTTTCCTCATAGTAAGTTTACCACCAATACTTGACATGGGGGGTGGCCTTAAGCAGTGCAAAAGTAATTTTTTCCCTATTATAGAAACTATGGACCAAATAATAACCTTCCAACACTATCAACCATTTATCTACAACATATGCATCTATCTTATCTTCAAATATAGGGATATCAAAGCTAAAGGGGCCAACACCTCCGAAGTGCCCACTAGATGAAAATGTGTTTCATATTGGCATCCGTTAAAGGAACTTGGAAAATTTTTCCATCATCTCATTCCTTTGCCACTTGAGGGCTTCTTCAAGCAACAATTTGATAGGATCTCCTGCTCTCTCATGTTTCTTTTCTTCCACCATAGGAGGCTACCGGTGCTTGCGCAGATGGTCTTGCATAGGAACAAGCTAGCTCAGGAAATTGTAGCTTATATTTGAGAAGAAATTTGATAGCTACATGCCTTCTGAACTGTGTTATATTGAGGCTTGAAGGCCTTTTTATCATAAAGAAGAAGTGTGAAACCCTAATCCTAGAAGATGAAGTGCCAACCATTTTGGGGCTTATTGGGGTAAGTTGGACCTCTAACTTCTTGGGGTCATAAATTTGGCATACAATCTCCATTTTACTATCATAATACCTTGTTTCAATGAGGAGGGGAAAAATATATGAAACATATTTTGGCACTTCTTTGGTTTCTGTGTTTTCCAAGAAAACTTCTTTTAGGACCTCAAAATTGCTCTGTAAGTTTAGGACTAAAAAGCTTCCAAAAATGGAAATTTGTGCTAGAATTAAGAAAAAATGAAAAGAAACAATGTTGGGGGTCCAAATTGAATAGGCTAATGACCACCAAAATCCAACTAGATCAAAGAAGAAGTTTATGTGTAGTAGCCACCAAGGTATGAGGAAAAATGACATGAGGATCAGGTATTAAAGTTGAGAAATTTCTCTATGGATTCAAGCAAGCTCTAAGAGATTTTTACAACAAGATAGACTCTTATTTAATAAGCCATGGATTTAATAGAAGCAACAATTAACCCACTCTATATAAAAATATAAATCGATAAGGAAAAATTTTAATTGTTTGTTTATATGTTGATGGCATGATTTACATTGAAAACCTATGAGTAGATTAGTTTAAATTAGTAATGGAATATGAATGAGATGATAGATTAACACTTAATGAAGCACTTTCTTGGCATAGAATAAATCAGTCATATTACAGAATATCTATATGTTAAGCAAAATATGCATTGGATGAGCTAAAAAGGTTTAGAATGATGAACTATAGGGAAAAATTCATAATAGTAGCAACAAGAACATAAATCAACAAAGAATATAAAGCTTGAAATATAAATCCAACATTATTCATGAGATTAGTTGAGAATCTCATGTGAGACTAGACATATATTTCCTATTAATTTTATTTTTTGGTTTATGGAGACACCTAAAGAAATGCATTGAAAAGTTTAAAAAATGATTACGAGTTACATTGTGGGAACAACAAAATATGATATTCTATACTCAAGCACGAAATAGTTTTTTTTTTTTTTATTGGTAGTGTAGATGACACAAAGAATACTTCATGTTATGCCTTTCATCTTGGTTCAAGTGTAATTTCATGGACATGCAAGAAGCATCCCATTCTAATGATCTCATCACTAAAACTTGAGTATGTAGTAGCGACAACAATAACTTGTCAACTGTGTTGGTTACAAAGAGTATTGGATGATCTTCAAAAAATTTAGGAAGGGCCAACTGTAGTTTACTGTGATAGCAATTCAACCATAGCTCTATCTAAGAATCACATTTTTCACCCAAAAAACAAGCACATGGATTTATATATCATTGTATAAGAGAGCTTGTAAACAATGGTGATATATATTTAGAGTCTTGTAATTCAAATGAAAATTTGATTGATATACACAAAGCTATTGACAAGATATGCTTTTGAATTTCATAGACAAAATCTAGGCATTGAAGATGCTAAAGAAAATGGTGATTAAGTGGGAGTGTTGGAATATTGTAATTACTCTTGCTATTTATTGGAAGTTCTAGAATATCTTAGTTATATATAGAGTAAATCTTGATTCTTCCATTGTAGAAAATTTTAGAAGAGCCTAGTTGTCTAGAATGTTTATTATTAGCAAATCATATTTTATAAAGAACTTTTCTAGATATTTCTTAAAGAGTTTGTCTGAGAAATTATATGTATATATGTTGAAGTTTATGAACCATAATTTTTTGTGTGATTTTGTGTGTTTTTCTTTGAGGATAAACAACATATTTGTTGTCCCATTCAACAAAAACCACAAGCTTGAATTAATAAGTTGATACATGTCTTCAATAATATCAAATTCCACAATGAAGAAATGCTTCCCACATTGATAGACTAAGGCTTCTTTTTTAATCACAACTAACCAAGAGTTTAAGATCCAATTTTGCACATGTACCAGTAACCAAGAGGTTGAAATCTAGTTTTGAAGATCTTCCAATTCAAGTTTTTTAACCCTAGCCAAAAACCATTGAAACAAGAATCCATACCATGAGAAGTGAAGTAACCCAAGGAATCATCTACATATGAATGCATTGAAATAATGAAAGAAGGAGCTTCATGCATTAGAAAGGAAAAAGGGGAAGAAGAGTGTGCCACAACACCCATTAGAATGACTTCCTTGAAAAATTTGTTGTTCAATGAACTAGCCTTAGGGACAGGAGTAAACAATTTACAAAATTCCCTAATCGAAGTAGAATCATACTTTAATAAGTTGAAACTAAGAATCGTATAAGGGAGCACATAGGGAGCAAGAGAAGGGAAAAAGTGATAAACAGTCGAGAGAAGCGAGTGGAAATTGCTAGGAAAAGCCCTAGCTTGTGATAGCCATGAGGATGAGCTCCATTGTTGAATATATTGAATATAGTTTTTTTAATAATTTAAATAAAAATAAGAGGTTAAATCCTTGAAAAATGATCAAGTATTTCATATATTTTTCTTTGAGTTACTTGCAATTTGTATTAATTATGTTGATAGGGGTGTTTACTTTGTAGTATGACATCTAGGATTTTAATTTAATTATCAATAAATATTGTGGATGATATGACTTAACTTCTGTGGAACATTCTAGTACATTCATAATAGTATACACAAATAAAAAAGCTAATATTTATATTCAAAGCAGTGATGCCATTTTCACCTTTTAATTAAATTAATTAATTAAAAAAATCATATGAATTAGTGTAATATGAAGTGGCTTATAGTTTTTTGGTATGCAATATTGATAAATAAAATATTGAGCGTGCTATTATAACAAATCTTTTTTACAAATTAGAAAGTATAAAGTAAAGTAAAGATAAATATTTTAATGCATATTGATACTTACTCTACTCATGAATTAATTTATATAGTTGTGATAGTATAAACTTCTCTGACCATGATTTTTGAAAAAATACGTGGAAAAAAAGGGGAGCGACATCAATACTACTGTGTACGCTAATGGGAAGGGGTGTTAGCCCATGAGGCATCAAGACTCGTTTGTCCGCTGTAGTGAGTAAGAGACCATAAAGTAGGCATCAACGTTTGTCCTCTTAATGGAGTTAAAGACCAGTACACTCCATAAAGTAGGCATCAAAGTTTGTCCTCTTAATGGAGATAAAGACCAGTAAACTCCATAAAGTAGGCATCAAAGTTTGTCCTCTTAATGGAGATAAAGACCAGTGTCTTGTGTTACTTGTAAATTATGGATGATTTGACAGACAGTAATGCCACAATACCGTAGATGCTTCTGTAACATGCTATTTCTCGTTTTAATTCTTGTTGCTTGTCGGTCCATAAAACTGATTGTTATGACGTGTTGGTCCATGGATTAGCGGTCGGACAGTAGCCCCAAACTAATGCAGCTGTTTAGCGGTCGGACAGTAGCCCCAAACTAATGCAGCTGTTTAGCGGTCGGAGAGTAGCGCCAAAATAATGCAGTTTTTTTTTTTTTTATTTTAATTCGTTGTACATCTCCATAAAATGGCCACAGTCGCGCATATATATATATATATAAATGATTAGTTAAGTTTAAGCATTTTTTTAAT
>APFE031288188.1:130212-206811 GCA_000404065.3 Pinus taeda | reverse complement strand
GAGTCTAAGACTCTCTAGTGACAAACAAACCAAACAAGAGCAATCCTTCCCTAAATACACGTTATTCTATGAGAGATCAAGTGTTTTTTCGATCTTACCTTAGGTCCAACGCTTGTGGTAGCAGTCCAGCCTTGCTGATCCAGATGAGCTCCTCCTTCACTTTAAGACCTGCATACACTAACAAAGCAAACGATTACATAACACCTGAATATTCATCATAAAACAAAGCATATTCATCACATAGACCAAAGAGTACATGAAATAATTCATTAACAACAAATCATTGAGAAGAATGGACTTATTTGTATTAAGGAAACAAAAAAGGAACCATTACAACCTGAGCCTTGGTGTTGTGCAAGCTCCTCCCAGGGTCCAACAAGAGATTTCCTTCTACTTTGACAAGCTCACCCACTCCCAATATGGCAACAAGGAAGGATAGTGATCTCTCCTCACAAGTCAACAATGGAAGTCCTAATTCCAGCAGCATTTACCCTTTAGAATGTTCAGCTTTCAACCTCCCCTCCTTTGGCCCAAGGCCTGTATTTATAGTATTCTAGAGGAAGTTATTAAGTTCCAACATCAATGGGATACTCCCTCTTTTGGATGGGGTAGCTCCTCTCTTGATGGGATAAGTTCCTCTATCATAGGGGTGCATGAACCATCTGGAGGCGCTCAATACACGTCAAACACACTTCTAGAAGGCTCTAGAAGTGACCACAAGTAACTTTTTAGAGATGAAACTCGCGCCTTTTGACCTTTACAGGGGTACGCACCCAACCTTTAGCTTACAGAGCGTATAAATACGCAGGTACAATGTGTTAGGAGTGCGTACACGCAGGCAAGGTAGAGAGAACCTGCGTACCCAGAGATAAACATGTTTTAAAGTGACTTTCTCTCTTTTTGAAGTTTGACATGAAGAGCAAAGGTTTGAGTCTTGACAAGGAGGACAACATGGCTATTTAATTGCAGATAACCATGGTGACAAATTTCAGTGTAACAAAGGTGATGTGACATGATCATGCTGATATACATGTCTCTTTCAGATGGATGGATGCAACCATACCATGAGTTGTCATATGTGATCCTTCTCATTATTGGATGGCTATGACCATACCTTGGTTTCGATTTGATCCTCTTTATTGGATGGCTGTGCCCATGCCTTGGATCCATTTATAATCATTCTCTGGATGAATGCATCCATACCATGATTCATGTATCATTTTTCAGAGTTTTCAATGATGTATATGTATCTATGCTCGCTTGTAGGTTTTTCGACGATGGACTCCAGTTCCCCGCATATACTTGTAAAGAATTTCACCCCTCACTCTAGTTTGGCATTCACTCTTTAGGAGGAATCTGTTACACAACATTTTGTCACTGTCCCTGTACTCCTCATTCCACGATCCTGGAGAACGTCTACAGTGAACCCTATTGCTTTCCCATCATGTCCCTTTTCATGAGGAGAACAATTCCCTTTTCCATCATTTCCTAGGAATCTTCCTTTTACCCAAATTTACAAGATTGATGCTAATGACCCTTTCCCTCCTCGCACTGATTTGTAGAGTTTGAAACCAGTCCTAGCACCGTATGACACAATTGAGCCTTTTCTCAGTCGCTTCGATCCTATTTTGGATATATATATATATATATATATATATATATATATATATATATATATATATATATATATAATATATATATATAATATATATTATATATATTATATATATATATATATATATATATATATATTTTAAATATGGAGTCGAAGATTCTAGGTCTAGAAGCTTCGTAACAGAGGTTTGGTAGATGGTTGGGCTGGATGGAGCCGAGGAAGTCATTTTGGGCTGCTTTCCCCTATTAGGATGGAACAAACCCAAGAGATAAGGCCTCTCCCATGATAAGAGGAGCCATCTCCCCTCCATCCAAGCTATATAAACCCCTCCTTTTCCAAGATAAACTAGTTTCAGTCTTAGTATTTTTGGAGCTTGAATAACCAACAAGATATCATAGCTTGTAGCCTTCTAGTTTATGTTTGTGGAGGGAGAATAGTGTGTTTGGTTTGGTTTGGAAAAAAAGGGAAGAAGCCTTAAAACTTCCATTGTTGGGGCTATCCATGAAATGCTATCAGAGGTGTGGGAACCCAGATACGTCGGAGGAGACCAGCAACGTCAAGGCATTGGTTGTAATATCTTTCTGAACTTATATGAATACAACTATTGATTGATTTCCTACGTTAAGTGTTATATTACATTTGATGGCTTAAGATTCCTTGACCTTTTAAGTAGGTTGAATGCAATTTGTATGCTATCACGTTTGTTTTTGTTGTTTGTTTGCTTGTTTCAGGTATTCGAAGGAAGGAAACGAAAGGTAGCTGGAGTGAGGAAGCAGGATCATCACTAAGTGGAATAGCGTTCTAAGAGGTAGGCCCTCTTAATTGATTCTAGCTTAAGGAAGTTTTCACTAGATTGTTTGTTTGTGGCTAGACCCGCTCTCTCAGGCTAGAGGAATTGTCTTTGTCCGCATCGAGAATTTACCTGCACCACAATTATAGGAGAAGAAAATGTTAAATATATGATTAGACAAAGGAAAAAATAAAATCCTAAAATTAAGATTTAAAAGAGACTTATAAAATATTAAATCTTAAACTTTTAATTTAATTTAAAAAGAAACTTCATACAAATTAAAAATTAAACCTTTTAATTTAATATAAAAAGACGAATTAGAAAATAATAGGGAATTTAAAAAGATTTAATTAGAGAATTGGAATTCAAAAAAGCTATGAGATGATGTGAATGGGTGTTGGCAAATAAGTAGAATGGGAAGGAAATGAGGTGTTATGGAAAAATTAATTATTATTTAAAAATTATTAAAAAAGAAGTAAATAAATTCTTGAAAAAAGGAAATATAAATCAAAGGATGGGGAGGAAGGAATTTTAGGAGTTATAGGAGAAAAAAATATTAAATATATTAAAGGTGAGCTAAAATGTCCAAAAAAATAATTAAAAAAAAAACTTATAAATATTAAACATTAAAATTTTAATTTAATTTAAAAAACTTTTACACATTAAAAATTTAAACCTTTAATTAATTTAAAAACGAAGAAGGATTAGAGAATAATAGTGGATTTAAATATTTAAATAGAGAATTAAAATTCAATATTTAACACTAAAAATAAAATAAAAATAGACAAACTAAATTTAGAATGTAGAATTGAAATAATTTTTTTAAATTGACAATTAAAATTATAATTAGAATGCAGAATGTAGAATTAAATTAAATTAAATTTTATTTTTTATTTTATTTTTATATATTTTTAGAGTAATAATGAAAAAGGGGACGAAAAGGAGATAGATAATAAATACAAAAGTTAAAAGGAAATCAAATAATGATTAACAATTGAAATTAAAGGGAAAGATAACTAGATTCGAACTAATAGGGGCAGACAAAAAGGTCACAACAAACAAAAGGAATTATTGGGATAGGTGATGGATAAGAGGCTTAGATTGTAACCATATTCCCTATTGAAAATTTTAGGGTGCTTTTCGATTTTCATAGCTTCCTGAAAGATTTGAGGATTATCGTTGAAAATAACAAGAAATGATAAAAATAGAATCCAGAAATTCCAATTTTAATTTGTCCTTGAATTAAATTTGTGAATTAAAATTCGAATTTAGTCTCACCAGCTGCGTGGAAAAAATTAATTAATTCATTAAGGATTAATTAGTTGGAGAAATTCAAGTTAGAAGTCTTTCTGCAGTCATGTAACAATTATCCCTTAAATTAAGGAGATGAGCCTTAAATTAAGGAGATAAGATTGATTTATATTTGAGTTGTAATTAGATAGCTCAGTCTACTAAGTTAAGTCCAGTTAAATTAGTTCCAAACTATTTGAGGAACTAATTGTGAGTTATCAGTGAATTGATGCATGCATGCACTCAACTAGTGTACTCCAGATAACTGAAGATTTCCTCATGAGAAACTCATGCATGTCTATTATGAGAAAGACCCAGTTGAGCTAAATGTCAAGGATAGTGTACTATCAGTTGCATGTGTTTGCCAGTGTGTTAGAGAAGTGTGTAAGAGCAGTGTTACACTGGGTGAAGGAGATCATCCCAAAGGTAACTGCTCAAGGAAATAGGAGCTTGGAGGGAAGAGGAGAAGGCTTGTGAGAAGCTTTGATTGCCTGTGAGCATCCATGAGGATTCTAGCTATGAGAGCTAAGGCTTTGTATAATTTTGATGTATTTCCACCTTGTATGATAATACATATAGTGGGGTTTTAGCTGAGGCTTTCCCCTGAGTATTTTCTGTGTTTCATGTGCATTGATTCTTCTTCTTTTGGTTATATTGTTCAGGATTATCTTTAAGCTTCCACAAATTAATAGTAGAATTAGGTTATAGTATTTTGCTTTGTTTGTATTGCATTATTGGGTTAATCTATAGTCATATTTTCTACAGAGGTCTCAGAGCGAGATTTCTAGAGAATTTGCAGAATTTCTACAAGGTATCGGAGTTGAGTTTATCAAAGATGTGAACAGTATATAGAAAAGAGAATTCGAAGTTTGAAGTTCGGGGTTGGAGGTGCAACGAATTGTTATCATACTTCAAGGTTGGCCAATGGCGTTCTATGGCTTGAGACTCAAGTATGCCTTCGAAGGAAGCTTGAATTACATAGCATGGAGAGTGTTAGCACTCGAATCTACCTCAGGCCGAGGAAGGAAAAACTCCAGGCAACATCAAACCACGCTCAGCCTCGTAGCTATCCCTACGAGGATAGGAGAGGGCTCTCTCCAAGTCTATCTCGGCAGAAAAGTCTTCAAAGGGGCTGAGATGACCGATAAGGAATATTAATTTTAGGCTAGTAAATTGATAGAAATGGTTGTTTTTGATAAATGATTGGGTTTTCTGGGCTGCATGGGGCAAAGAACAGCTTGAACAGGGAAATATAATAAAAAACACAGATTATCTCCTGAGGCAAGATAAGCAAGAAATTTAACATCACTTTTGAAATAATGTGGAGTGGGTGAACTGTTTGAGAGGTTGACCAGGGCATAGAAGATGGATCCTTGTCAAATAGAAGAAAACATTAAATATGAAAACTTCCTCAAGACAGAGCAAATAAATTGAATTATGCCTTTCTCACTTAAAAGAATTCATTTAGAAATGATTAGGAAATGAAATGGAAACACAACAGGCTACATATGAAATAAAGGAAGAGACAAATGTTAAATTTCATACCACAAGAATCTCAGGGGTCAGAGCTGCATTTTTATTTAAATCCCTCTCAAAATTGTACAATGAAGTTTTCTTTCACAACTCTCCCACTGTTTTCCAGAACTCGGAACCCTCCAACCCCTTACAAAATGATTTTTTATACATTAAATAAAAATATCCTAGGAGAAAACAGATCAACCCAAAATAGGGGCGCTGTTTCACCTGAAGTTACAAAAATAAAGATAGAATCATTTCTTTATTCTAAAACAGAAGATCGTTCCCCTTAAAATCCTCTGATGGCCAACAAACTGGAGCGCAGATCCAGTTGAATCATTAATTGAAGTCTTAAATAAGAATCGAATCCTTTTCGTCTTTAGTAGGTATTCTTCTATTAACTTTGGCATTTCGATCTTTAATTCGATCTTTGAATTCTCATTGTTGTAATAAAAACTGATTTGTGTTATGTAGCATAACAATGGCAGACACATCGGTCAACATGCTACACTACCACGTGGCTGTGGTGTAGAGTGACACTGAGATTTCAACATTCTTACTGCAACTTTGATATTTATCCTCAAACTTCAACTTGCTAATGGCAATAATATCCTAGCATAAATTACCAGGTCCATAAGGCTAAATCATGGTCACTCATAAATAAACTGTTCCTTGCATCAGATCTTAAATATGGTGACTGAAAGGGTCTTTTTACAAATGCGTCATTTGACTCCTGTCTCCACAAACTGAGTTAGAATTTGCCAAACCAAATTTTCGTACTTTTTCCATGTTCAACCATAATTATGGTGCAAGTAAACTTAGGTTGAAGCTCAGACTGGCACAGCTTTGGGTGAATGAGAGAAATTTTTCGGGCTCTGAGACTATGTGCGTAGCGCACAACTCAGTGCGTAGCACCTATGTATTTTTACAATGGCCAGTGAGGCCCAATGCGTAGCGCTCACCTCAGTGCGTAGCGCACACCTCCAATTCGTAGCGCACACGCAAGCATTTCTAAAATGTCTCACTCACTCAATGAAATTCTACTGCTCAACAATAATCTGTCTGGGGTTTTGCCATCTGGGATTGCTCAGCTAGGAAAACAGTATTTGATGTGAGCTATGATCAAAATGTTTCTGTTCCTCCATAGTGATATCCATTATATTCCACAATTCAATCAACGTTGTGCCTAGTTCTTGGATCTTTTGCAACCGCTGCTGCTTCTTTTTGCTTAGAGATTCAACCATTTTGGCCAACTTGGCAAGGGTGTCATTACTTATGCTTTTTGACTGATTGCCTACAGAATCGTCCAAGCTTGGATGAACTTCAGAAACAATCTTAGAGATGTCGAGCACCATGACAACCGAAAGAGCATGCATAGTGTTAACATAGTCAAAAACTTTCTGAAGTCTATCATTCTTTTCTCTATGAAGCTTTTGAAGTTGAGCATGGAATTCGTCAAGTTTCTTTAGAGATAGATCATGCTCATCCACTTTTGGAGTTGTACATAAACCATTGACATTCAAAATTCCTGCAATTTCTGCACAGATACTCTGAATCTGCCCTTGAACGTCCATAAACTTCTCAACCCTCTCCTCCTTTTTCTTCCTCAGATCACCCAAACCTGGCGTAATTGCAGCTAGTTGTTCCTTCAACGTACCCGTTTGCGTCTCTAGCTGGCCTACGAAAGATCTTTCACCAAGAGCGGAGATGAGATGTTCTAGCTTGACTTCAGAATCAGCAAGTAACCGATGCAAGCGAGCCTTTAAGAGATTAGCCTGATCCACCTTCCTTCTATAGATCTCTAAGTATTCTTGCTCTAATTGTAGCAACATTTTATCCCTTTCACCATAGAAGAATGGTTCAGATGTTTCTTTACTAGCTTTCAAAGGAGCCAAAACTGCTTCGTCATAAGTTGGAGCAGATATATCCTTCAGTTCACTCACACTTGCACAACTTTTCCTCATTGAATGGCTACGGCGTGGGTTTTCTTCCTTACTATTCACTGATCGTGCAACAGATAAAGATCCATTGGCCTCAAGAGAAAAATATTCATTACCACTTTTATTGTGATTGCCACTCTTGGATTGTCCATGAGATGCACCACCAACTTTTTCCAGGTTTGAGCTTGAACCTGTTTGGCCAGAAGAGGGCTTTGTATTCTCTTTCCTCAGATCATCAAAGTTAGGAACAGATTGAGCTAAGGGATTTTCCTGACCCCTGCGTCGGCCTGAAGAGCTACCGCTCATATTTGGAACTTTAATAGGAACGGAATATTTTGGTGAGGGAGATGTCAAAGGTGTTGACTTACGTGGTGTTGTTGAAGACATGCTTTTGTTCGATGAAAGCTTCTTCCCAGAAATGGGCTTTGGTGGCTCTTTTGATGCATAAGGAGATCGTGTATCAATAGGACTTGGACTATTATATGCCATTATCCTATCCTGTCTGTATAATGCTTGCTCATGCACATCATTAGTGTCCTCCTCATCGTCGCTTTTCTCCATTTCAAACTGCTGTTGTCTATTCTCTGTGTCTCGGACATTGAAAGACCTCAACTTTTTAGCACAGAATCGAGCCTGGAGTATGGGATCTTTCTTTTACAAAGATCTTGTAGTCTTGGTAGCCATCTTAGCTTTGCTACACTCAAGGGCTTCTTGCATAACTTTCAGTTTGGCTTCCTTCTAAGCTCTTTTGGTGATCGATTCCTCCCTAAGCTTTGCATCCCGTTTCTCCGTATATATTTCATAGAATTTCCTTCTAACCTCATATAAAGTCCTATCATCATTTAACCCAAGTTTCCTATCTAACTGTTGAAGTGATTGTGCCCAGCCATGTTTATCAATGCATGCATATCAAAGTCTACCCCATTGCTCTCAACATTCTGAACTGGCACAGAGAAGAATCTCTCTGGCTCTCCACTTGTAAAATTAGCATTTTCAGATTTCAATTCCTTTGGTGCCATGTACATTTTCTCTTTAGTAATCTGTGCTTCAGATTTTACAACTAAGGAGGATTCTTTCTTTCCTGAAATCACTCTTTCATCTGAAGACCCCATAGCAGCTTGACTTCTTAGCTTGTGGGCAGCAAAAATTGCTTCCAATTGATTAGCTTTCTCCCTAAGCTCCTCATTTAGTTCCTGGTTTCCTTTGGACTGCTTGACTTTAGGCATCAGCTCCTCTTCTCCAGATCTTTTCATGTTCATTGAACTGGTAACTATATCTGCTAATTCCCTACCAATTCCAAACCTTCTGCCATTTGAGGAACCATCAGCTACATCCAATCCCTACCTAGTAACTCCTGTCCATTTAGTGTCTACAGAACCATCAACTATATCTGGTCCCTGGATGGAAGCACCAGTCTGTTTTGGATTGGAAGAATAATACATTGCATCTAAAACCTGCCCAACAGTTTTAGAAGATTCATTCCTCAATCTTTCTGGAGATCTTACAGCTGTATCATGTGATGAGTTCATGGATGACTGCAATTTTATTTGCGTAAGTGGTACAAATTGCTTAATAACATTGGATACTTGTTCCTCGGAGCATAAGTTATTGCTGGTTTTGGTTACTTGATGGTTACTGAAGGATTCTGAATAATCTGAAGCAGTACTCCAGGCACGCTGATGTCCTCTCACCTTGGGAGGAGATGAAAACCGTGAGCCCGCATTTCTCCTTTCCTCAACCATGCTTCAGCTGTTAGAAAGTGGTCTGAATTCACTCTGAGGAGTTGATCCCTCAATTTGGCCCTGATCCCTTTCTGTGGGTTGCATGGGAAGTGAATTCTTCAATAAACTTATTGGAACTCTGTCACGTAGGATGCACCAAATGGTAAAACTGGAACAGCTCAATGTTGCAAACAATCTGTTCTCTGGTCAAATTCCTGTAGAGATTTGTATCCTGCCCACCTTGATATTATAACTTCTATCGTTATCCTTGGTTTGCATCACCATGAATTTGAACGCAAACTACAAATGATAATACCAAAACCTTGAATGCAAACAACGCCCTGCAGAACCACCACATTATTTCCTTTTGGTATTTCTCTACAAGCCAATCTATTTGCTGTTGAACTCCTTGAAACTTTTCCAACAGTCTTTTAAACTCTTTTGTGCTCATCAAATAATCCAGAGTTTGTGGCTTATTCTCGCAACTTTACTTTTGGGTATTGTGTTTCTGATCAACTGACTGATGGATTTCTGTTTGCCTCACAGGGTATAGAGCTGCTGAAACTGCTGCCATTTGAAGAGCTGGAGAATTTGAAATATTTTGACAAATTACATATTCTAAAAAACACATTTAATGATTTCTTCTTCAAAACAAGGTTTTGAAGAAGAATCAATCTCACATTATTGACGATGACATCCCTGAAAAACTTACTGAACCTTCCTCTGGCCTGCACAAGACCAAACCCTGGACTCAAGAATTAAAATGACTCTTCTGATCAAAATGGCATTTAATGACTGCCAGTGACGGGAAATGAACCTTGGTGAATTTGACTACAGCGGGTTGACAAGATAGAATCTAACATCGGCTCCAATGGGGATGGCAGCTGCCGCATTTTGGAGGTGCCAAGAACCGCAGAGCTTTGGGAGAGCAGACAGTGCCTTCGTCCATTGGGCGATGGAGTCATTATTTCAACAGAAAACACGAGACTTCCGACTCATTTATGCACTGAAACTTGACTGAAATGATTGAAAAACTGACTCGGCAAACTTCACACTAAAACTGTAATGAAACTCAGAACGAAATGCTGCCTTTTGGCTGCTTATTTATTTACAAAATCTACCCTACTTTTCTGTAAAAACAATAGATCAGGTAATACTAAAATTCCAGATCAACCATTCAAGTAAACCTGAGAATGATGCCGCTTGAGAATGCTTCCACCAGGATACAGATGTAATTGCTGGCAGCCCTTCATGTACGTAATGAGCCTGGTCACGTAAAAGATAGCGTGATTTATCAATCAATGATCCAGGTGGATATTGGTGGCCACCTGCCAAGTCCACCTGGACCCCCACCATTGTCTTTCTCAGCATTTTTAGTTTCCTTAATTGTAGCACAACTTACTATTTTTAGCAGTTTTTCGGGTCCTGAACTTTTGGAGCCATTTTGAGGCCCTAAACGACGTTTTTTGGGGAATCTGGGGGCAACATGGGTCCATGAAATGGACTGATGTTGCCCGTTCCAACAATGATAGTGCTCGAATAGATCTTTCTAATGAGCTATTGTACGCGTCAAACGGAGATCATATGCTAAAGTTACGACCCCGGGAAGTTGATGTACCAACTTACCCCCAAACGGGGCCCACCGTTTGGCGTTTCATCTCCTAGGGTTAGGTTTTGGAATAGGAAGGGTTTTTCATTGTTTCTCAACAATAAATAGGCCTTCGAGCCTCATTGTAACACAGTTCAGAGGCATGTAGCCATCACATCTCTTCTCAAAGATAAGCTACCATCGCCCTAGCTAGTTTATTTCCATTTCTGATTGTAAGCATTGTTTCAGTATTTTCCATTAATGAAATGAAGTATTATTTCCGCTGCATCTTTGTGTATATGGTTATCTCTGTAATTTGTTGCATTCCTGTCTAAATCCGGATCATCTTCAGAGTTTATTAGATTTGCACAGACAAGAACCACTTAGGATCAATAATGGATAGGAGGAAATGACAAATGGCTCATACGGTAGCAGGTCTCATTCAAGACATAGGTTGGATAAAGAGGATGCAATCAGAGATGGAAGATTTATAGATACGCCTGAACAAAGTGCAGTGATCATGGGTTCTATCCTAGTTCTATTTCAGAGAGACAACATCATCATCCCCATCACCATTCATATAGGAGGAGTGAGAAGCAGTATTTTCCAGAAGAGTTCAAGAAAGCAAAGCCACTTACGTTTCACAGATAAATGAAGAAGTCATAGTATGAAAAAGCTTGGTTTCTTGGGAGGAAAAAATTCTTCAAATTGCATGACTATTCAACAAACATGAAAGCCATGATAACTACCTTTATTCTTAAAGGTAAAGCATAAATTTCATGGGAATATGTGAAGAATTTCAGAGGTATTCGTGTTGCACTAAAAATTGTCACCTTGACATTCTGCTATCTGTGTGAGTTCATTATCACTCATACTTCCCCCCCCTGCAAGTATGAAGCATTAGTTTCTCATATCAAGCCTTGAAAGTAAGAGAAAAGCCCTCAAAGTCTTTAAAACTCTAGTTCTACACTTTCTCTTTGTATTACCCGCAGTCCTGCACCTAATGGTCATGTCTCTTGTGCACCTGACAACTCTGTCTCTGTGTTAAAGGTGTAGACCCCTGTAAAAGTTAAAAAGGCGCAAGTATATTATGAAAAACTAACTTTCAGTCATTTCTAGAAGCTTCTAGAAGGAATATTGAGGTGGCAAGTTTGATCTCTTAAGGTTCATGCATCCCATACCTTAAGCAGCTAACCCCTTGATGTGAGGAGCTTATCCATTTGAAGGATGATTCTATCCCTTCATAGGTGGACCTGTAACCTCCTCCTTTGTACTATAAAAAGAAGCATTGGGTTGGTTACTGGGGAGGTTAGAAGCTGAATATTTTTGAGGTGAAATTCTATTGGAACTTAGTCTTCTTTAGTTGAGTTTTTATGAGGAAAGATTACATACCTCTAAGATCTCATTTGGAGGAGTGCAAGGCTTGTCAAAGTAAATGTAATTCCTATTTCGGACCCCAGGAAGAGCTTGTTCAACATCAAGGCTGAAAAGGTTGTAAGTTTCTTCTACTTCAAAGTTAATACAAATAAATTTGTTTTTCTCAATAAGTTGCTAATTCGTGGTTTATTTTTATGGATTCCTTGATCATCATAATAGACATGATTTATGATATTTTCTATGCAGGTTCTATTTAATGTTTGCTTGTTTGTGATTGCAGGTCCTCAAAGGTAACTCTCTCAAACGATTGGAGGGTAATTCTTTCGAATGGTTGAAGGATGAATACTACGAACAAGCATTGGATCTAAGGTAGGGTCTTAACACCTTTATAATATTTATTTATAAATCGCATATGTCTAGAGAAAGATAGGTTTGTTTGTTTGTTTGTTGCTAGACTATCTTCTGATACTAGGGAGATCGGTCTTGTCTGCAAGATCGATTTATCCGGCCAACAAATTGGCGACTCCACTGGGGAGATTAATTTAATTTTTGGTTTTCCTTTGTTTTGAATTGAGAAAATTGTTTTCATTTCTGGTTTTTGATTGATGTATACTGGCTTGGGTAGTTTTTAGAATCTAGATTTTTTTTTTTTTTCGAAGTTTTCAGGGGACTGCACTTTCTCTTTACAGACAATGCAGGCATCTCCGCACTTTTCCTTTAGTAAATAGAGCGGAACCACACCTGTTTCTTCTGGAGCCTACAAACCCTGTAATTTTTTTTGAAAAACCTAAAATATCTTCTTCCAATTAAAGTTAGGTTTCATTTAGGATTTTTAGTGTCTACCCAGATCTATATTTTTCCTGTCAAAAATCTCTTGTGAGTAAGTTCCGATGGTATTTTTGTTTTAGATGATTTTCTAGAAGTTTTGCATGCTTGGAGTGGTTTTCACTTGGTCTCTGTAGTGACTCAAAGATCAGAAGCTTGAGAAACCTTAGACTCCCTTGGTATATTTTTGTCTTCTTGATGAGTCTGACTTGGTTGTGAAATCCATCCTTTGTGAGAAATAGATTTAGTTTCCTCGTTGCAAGTCTTTGAACAAACTTTGTTATAAATTTTGGATTTCATTTTTACAAAAGAAAACATATCTGGATGTTTTTGATTGGTTTGTTACTCTGAAAAAATGAATCCTTAGTTTATTGAACAACTAAGCAAAATGTCCTCAAAAAGAATTGAAGCTTTTATTTAATTAGATTTTTAAAAGTTTTTAGATCTCAAAATTAGTTTTTGTAGTTTTGAGTGTTTTTCTAGAACTTGTAGATCTCTTTTGAAGCAAATTGTTTTTTGGAGTTTTGAGTTTTGAAAAGGGAAAGGGATTTATTGTGATCATTAATTATTAGTCTCATTTTGAGTTCTTATTGAAAAAGAAAAAAAAAGATTTTCTTTCCATTTCTATGTTGAAAGAAAGAATTGTTTCTTAAAGAATTGCATTCTCGAACTCTTTTTTTTAGCTAGAATTTCATTGAAAGAAAAACGAATTGCTTATCATTTGAGGTGCATTTTTTTTAGTGTTTTTGGAGTCGAGTCTTTACACCATCAAAGTTTCGTTTCCATACTTATTGACTTAAAGAACAACCCATAAAAGCAACGCTTAATTAAAATTGATATAGTAATCTTTTCTATTTCTAGGGCTCTTATCACCAATATAACTTAGGCTAGTATCTTGGAGTAGGGATTAATTAACTCTCCAAGATAGTTAAAACAAAAAATTAGATACATCTTGCGGTAGGAAATAAATCCAATTGTAATTGATACATTCTGGGAAGCTTCTCTTAAAGGAGTCAATCACGAGATCATGTTCGAACCTTTGAGACAATCAATTATGTTTCAGTGGGAATGATAGAAGATTTGTGTGTATTATAAACGGTAAACCTCAGATTAACCATTGTCGAGGAGCCTGGGGTCACTTGTTGGTAAACCTCGGATTTACCATGTTGAGGAGCCTTCAAGGGGATTGAGCTTTGTTACTCTACCCTTGCACGTAGATCGGATCGTAGACTGTTCCCCCAGTTGTATTTGTTGTTGTTGGTAACCTTAGTGTCCATAAACTTAAGATTATTTCCTAAGGTGACGGTGAAGGAAGGATCTCACTATACCTGGAGAAAACGTTGACTAGACTCACTTGGACTCTCTAGGGGGTTCTCTTCACGCGAGATGGTTTTGTGAAGAAACTTGTGCCAGTGTGTTTCATTAAGCAGGTTGTCGGGGTAAATGTTCCAACCACCCTTTTTGTATTAAACTTCTACTATGTTGGATTTCATCACCAACTAGTGTTTTTAGTATAGGAAGTTACTATTTGTGTGTGGTTTGAACTCTTAGATTTTTTAGGTGTGTGACTTAGTCGTTTGTTTCTTTAGAGACTTTAGGTGGTTTTATTGAAATTTTCTTTGTTTGTGTGTGATTAATTAATATTTAGTCATGGCTGAATTACCGAGACAATCTTGTAGACTTTAGGGAAAACTTCCTGAGTATACACCAAGCCAGCTTGAAGGTTACGAGCTCTTGTATCACCTAGTGATAGTAGAGTTGGATCACCAAAAGCCGGAGAGTCATCTTTAATTGTTCATCCTGATTATCAAATACAAACAACAGAGTATATTCAAGAGACAATTTCATTTTCTGAAGTGACTGGTAGTATTTCTCCTTCCAATGAATTAGCTGAAGAACCTGAAATTTCTAAGCCTGACACTGAACCTGCTGCTACTCCAACTTCAAGATTTGCTTCTCCAACTTCTAGTGGTCCTGGTTCACCTAGGGTAGGAAATATCATTACTCAAAATATTCATTCTAGCCTCATTTCTATTGAAGAACTTGTTAGTCCAGACGAAGATGTAACTCTTCCAAAAAACCAATAGACTTTAAATCTTAGGGAGCATGAATCAATATTCTATAGTCCTTTTAGGAGTGACGCTTGGTATGTATCATTGACTAATTTTTTTTAGAAAACCTAGGTCTTAGTTTTTCACCACCTCGAATTCATTTTCATCCTACACCAAGAGGTTATTATCCTTCATCAATCATGTCAAGACAGACGTCTATATTTTGCCAATCACCGAAAACATTATTATACAGTAGTCCTTCTGTTCCTTTGGGGTACCAGTCACTCGCTGGTACTTTTTTAGGAGCATCTCCTTGACCAATTGAACATGAGTTATCAACTGATAGTAATGGAACTCAAGCGTTGAACGCAGAACAAATCCTTATGATGTTTAGTAGTATTCCAAATCCTCAACCTCAAGGTAGACAGTTACCGACTGGGGGACAATCCCAAGGTAGTCAGTTACCACCTGGGGGGCAACCCCAAGGTAGTCAGTTATCACCTGGGGGGCAACCTCATGGTAGTTAGTTACCACCTGGGGGCAACCTCATGGTAGTCAGTTACCACCTGGGGGGCAACCTCAAAGATAGTACATACCTTAAGGATAGTACATACCCCAAGTTCAACCCCAGACTCAGTACATACCTCAAGGTCAACCCCAGTTTCAGTACATACTGCAAGGTCAACCCCAGACTCAGTACATACCTCAAGGTTAACCCTAGTTTCAGTACATACCTCAAGGTCAACCCCAGTTTCTGTACGTGCCTCAAGGTTATCAACCTCAAGGTCAGTACCCAACTCAAGGTTTCCAACCGCTTTCTCGTCAATCATTTTTACAAGGAGCTGGAAATGTACTGCTTAATTATCAGCCCTACGTTCAACCAAGTTATGATCCTCCATATGCACAACCTTTTATGGCTCCATACTCCAGAATGAATATGGTGTGGGATTCACCTCAAACTCAACAGACTATGCAACCTAATGTGCAGTTATCTAATCAACCTGGACAACCTTTCATTTTTGGTCCAACCCAACAACCTGTCCAACCTACTATTCAAACCCCTACACCTGGTTTAGTTCAACAACGTAGGCCTAGCTCACCTCAAACTCTGCCTCAAACTGCTGTAACTACTGCAACTTCTTCTCAACCTACCACACCTGTTTCTGGAGTATCTAGAGCTCCGGATTCTACTATCCCTGCATCACTGAAAACTCCTCAAGTCTTTGTGCCACAGTCAGGACCTACAGTTCAAACTTCGGTCCAGATGCCTGCAAGACAAGCTGGTCCAAGTACGATTGTCGCAAGTCAACCACAATTCACTTATCAACCATACCAAGGACAGTATCAATTCCGTCCTACTGTACAAAACCCAGTTTATCAGTATCAACTATATCCTGGCTATACTTATCAACAACCTCAACAACCCTAGTTTGGTCCAGTTAATCCTAGTTTCCCATGAGATTATATCATTCCTAATGAAAATCCAATTCCAGGTTATTCTGGATATCCTCCTCCTAGAGCCGGTCTCGTTACTCAAGGTTTTCATGACCCTAACCGTCAGTTACCATTTATTGCAACTTTGGATTTACCTTATTTGTCGCGCCTTACAAATGATCCAATTTACTATCTTCCGTATTGGCTGCCAATGCCTGGTAAGTTGCCCAGTGATATCCCGAAATTCGAGGGTAAGTCAGGAGAGGATCCGTCAAATCACGCTATGACTTATAACCTCTGGTGTGCATCTAATTCAATCATTGATGATTCAATGCAATTGTGTCTTTTTCAATGAACTCTTATTGGTCTTGCCACCAAATGGTACACTGAGTTACCACAAGCCTCTTTTTATAATTTCAATCAGTTAGCCACTTCTTTCTTAACTCATTTTCAGTTGCTTGTCAAATACGACAATGGCATGGAACTGTTAACTTCACTAAAATAATCCACATCCACATATATTTCTGATCATATTCATTAATGGCGATGTAGAAGGCGTTTAGTGAAAGTTTTCATTCCGGATCAAATTTTAGTGGAATGGTTCATTAAATCATTGTTACCCAAAATCACTAAAGATGTAGCTAAGGGAGGAGTTGTTACTGAAGAGCAAGTCATTTCTCAGGCTCAGTACCTTGACCTCGTCTATACGCAGTCAGGTACTTTACATGAAAAAATCCCTGATCTTCCAAAACACAATCAAATAACTGTAGCTCCTTCAGGGTCTCATGCCACTGATGGTATGATTGGTTCAGTTAGTACTAAAAGTAATAAGAAATCTTCAAAGAAGTCTTCTCCCATCTACAACCAAATCAAAATCCAGTAGTAAAAAGAAGGGGAAGAAGAAAAACAAACAAAATTCAAAAGATAAAACAGATAAAAATGAATCTATTGAAGAAAACGTAAACCTCGCTATCCTTGTTTCATTTGCGATGAGGATCATTTTACCAAAGACTACTCATATCGAGCAGAGGTTTTGAAAATTGTTAAAGGTTCTCAAACGCCTACTGTCTTGAAGGATCCTTTTCCTACTAAAGATAGTAAGATGATTGGTTCTTCCTTGAATGCCTCAAAAGAACCCATTATGATGATGTCTCATGTCAGGATTGCGAAGCGATCGCAATATTATGGTAGTAAAAATCTTGTTGGTGGTAAAGAAGCAGAATATTCTAATTCAAACACATCAACTACAACTCCTCCTAGTTCTGATCCACTACTGATTGAGAAACCCAACCCTGACTTAGTAATCAAACCTCCTGCTAAAGGTGTACTTCGTAAATCAACTTTCAATCCACAGGCGAGAGCTGCTCAGAATTATACCATTGTTGAAGACTTAGCTATTTCCCCTTCAGCAATGTCGGCTTTGGAAGTGCTGCAATCGTGCCCAACACAACGTAAATTACTATTGTCTGCTATAGGAGCTATCGATATTCAAGATTCAAACCTAATAATCTTCGATTTAGAGAATAGTACACCCCGCCTACCTCATCAAATGGCTTTCCAGATTCCAATGTTAGTCACAAACAGACCTTGCGTTCAAACTGTGATTGATGAAGGGGCTTCTACATGTATTATGTCGATCCAGTGTTGGAGATGGCTTGGTTCTGCCACACTCAATCAATCTCCGACAATTCTAAAGGCTTTTGATGGCTGAGGGTTCCATCGTTTTGGTATTTTGTAGGATTTACCTATAGGGGTCGAAGGCAAAACCATAAATCTAGATGTGGAAGTGGTTGATGCCCCTCTATATTACAACCTTCTCCTAGGTCTCAATTGGTCTTATGCTATGACTGCTATTGTTTCATCAGTCTTTCAGTTTATCAAGTTTCCTCATAACGGAAAGATCATTACGATAGACCAGCTGACTTATTTTTCATCGGACCCAGCCTCTACAGATAGTATTCAACACATCGGTAAAACAACTATCCCTTACAAGGATGTTGGCAGAGGTTTGATTAAATATTCTGGTTTACTGAGAACTTTTTCCTTCCCTCCTCCTAACGTATCGCCTTATATTGCAATTATTCATATGATTTCATCGAACACTATTGCTTTTGACGATCCTTGGATCGCACCTTCCGATTCTAAGGTGGATTCATTTGATGGCGCGATGCCTTTTAGTCCCTTTGAAATTGCATATCAGGTTGTACAGTCGTTTTTTGGTTCTTGTTCAAACGAAACTGACCCAATGAATGTGGTCCATGGGGAATCACTTTCGATATCAGCCTCAACTACAACAACACTTTCTGATCCTTTTCATACTGATGAGAAGATTCGTGAACTTTTTCCTGTTGATGATTTACCATCTGAAGAACTTCATCATCGATCTTCATTTTTACCCGAGATTGATCATTTTTAAAATTCTTTTTCATCTATTTTTACTATTGACTATGTCAAAGAACCACAAAATCCATTGCAACATTCTGATTCTGAGCTAAATTTGGGAAATATCTCTCGAATGGTTCCTATTGACATTTTAGTTAAGCTCAGAATTATTGAAAACATTCATATAGGTGCTTCATGTATAGACGATGAAATCCAAACTTATAAATCCCTATTTCAAGAATTTCGTGACATGTTTTCCTGGTCATATGAAGAAATGCTAGGAGTCGATCCATCAATTGTTGTTCATGAAATTAATACTTATGCAGATGCTAAACCTGCCCGGAAATGTTTACATCAGATACATCCAAGAAAAGTCGCTGCTATCAAAGCTGAAGCTGAGAAATTACTTCGCTCAGGTTTCATTTATCCAATTCCTTTAACCGATTGGGTATCAAATATTGTTCCTGTTAACAAAAAACAAGGAACAATAAGAATATGTATTGACTATAGGGATATTAATCGAGCTTGTCCTAAAGACAATTATCCAACCCCCTATATTGATCAAATTATTGATGATTGTGCCGACAGTGAAATGTTCTCCTTTATGGATGGTTTTTCCGGTTACAATCAAATCAACATACTCCCTACTAATCAACCTAAAACAATTTTCATTTGTCCATGGGGGACATTTGCTTATTGCAAATTACCCTTTGGATTGAAGAATGCTGGAGCAACTTTTCAAAGGGCTATGGCTTATGCATTTCATGACATCAAGCACATTGTGAAGTCTTATCTCGATGATTTACTTGCCCATTCATCGTGTGGAGCTAATCATCTCACTCATTTACGAGCTATCTTTATGAGATGTAGCTATGATCGAATTCGGTTGAATCCACATAAATGTGTATTCTATGTAGAAACGGGTCGCTTACTGGGATTTTCCATTTCAAAGGCTGGCATTCGTTTCGATCCCTCGAAGGTTGAAGTTATTGTCAATCTACCTCCTCCTTCGACTCTTCACCAACTCCAAAGTTTGCAAGGGAAAGAAAACTTTTTACGTCGTTTCATTCCTAACTACGCCGAGATAACGAAAGGTTTTACCAGGTTGTTGAAACAAAATACTCCATTCTTTTGGGATGAGATCGCTGATAAATATTTTGATGCACTTAAACATGCGTTAACCCATGTTCCGTTACTGCATTCTCCCAATTACAACCAGGATTACTTTCTGTATCTCGCTGCTTCTCATTCCACCATTGGCATGGTTTTAGTTCAAGAAGATGAATTCAAAAATGAACATGTGATTTACTATCTTAGTCGAACTCTACATCTTACTGAGCTTAAATATTCACATGTGGAGAAATTGTCCTTGGCAGCTATCCAAGCTGTCCAAAGATTTCGTCACTACATCTTATTACAAAAAACCACGGTAATTTATGATTGTAACCTTATGATGTATATCTTGACCAAACAATTGCTAGGGGGCAAGTATTCCAAATGGATAGTTATTCTATAGGAATTTGACTTGGAATTTGAAAAATCCAAGGCAAAGAAATCTTTGGTTTTTGCTAAACTAATGTGTGATTTCCCGCATACTGATAATGAAACTGTGGCGGAGCAGCCCATTGCGGATGAATCCTTGTTTCTTATTAGTACTCTTGATCCTTGGTATGGAGATATTATTGTTTATCTCCAAACCCAATCTTTTCGGCCTGAAATCTCATGATCTCAGCGACGGAAAATACATTTCCAATCCCAACAATACAATATTATTGGTGATACACTTTATCGTTGTGGTGCAGATTCTATTTTCTGACGTTGTCTAACTCATGAAGAAGTTGAAAAGGTTCTGAATGACTGTCACTCTAGAGCATGTGGCAATCATATGTTTGGGTATGCCACAACCCAAAAGATATTACGTTTTGGGTATTTATGGCCATCCTTATTCAAAGATTGTATCTATGCAATCTGAAAATGCCATAATTGTCAAATCTTTGATCATAAAATGCGTGCTCCACCTGCTCCTCTCCACCCTATAATTGTTGTCGGTCCTTTCCCAAAGTGGGGTATTGACTTTATTACATGTAACCCTCACTTGGTCAGGTGGTGTGCATATATTATCCTAGCGGTAGATTATTTTACTAAGTGGGCCAAGGCAATGCCCACATTTTCGGTGAAGGCAAGACTACTGCAACTTTCATATTCAATCATATAATTGCTAGATTCGGTGTTCCTCAAGCTATTATTATTGATCATGGAAATCACTTTTGAAATATCATGATGACTGAACTGACATATCAACTTGGCTTGCGCCATGATAGTTCTACTTTGTATTACTTGCAGGCTAATGGTCTGGTTGAAGCTATCAATAAAGTTTTACTCACTATGATCCAACGAATCATTGGTATTCATAAGTCGAATTGGCATACCATGCTATTTTCAGCACTTTTGGCATATTGGACCTCAGTGAAAACATCAAATGGTTTCACTCCTTTTAAATTGGTCTACGGTTTGGAAGAAATGCTACCTTTTGAATGCGAAATTTCATCATTACAATTAGCCATATAATTACTTCCAGCTACTTCTAAAGAGGAGAAACGTTTTTTGTACTTAGCCTAGCTAGATGAGAATTGATGCACTGCTGCAATAGCAAATGAGACGTAATCGAAACAAATAAAAGCTCAGTATGACAAAAGTGTTACACCTCGTAATTTTTTAGAAGGAGACCTAGTTTTACTGTATGATCAAGTGAATGATAAGCTAGGGGCTAGAAAATTTGTACCTATGTGGCATGGTCCTTATTGTTAAGCAAAAGCTAACAAAAGGGGCTTATGAATTAATAGATCTTGACGGTGTTTCTTTCGGTGAACCCAGAAATGGACTTTATCTGAAGAGATATTATGCTTAAATTCTGTATGGAGATTTTTTGTTAGATTAGTTTCTTTACAGCTGGTGTGTTTTAGATTAGAAAACTGTGCCTAGTTTAGAGAGTGCTCTTATCACTATTCCTTCTTATCTTGATTTTACTCTTGATATTGCAGATGTCGACATCTCTTCAAACATACATTGGTTTTGCTGATGGTGCTTGTCATAGCACACGGAAAAGTTCTTCCGCAACTTGGGTTATCTATTCACCCTCTGATGTGTTAGTGTCTATGCATGGGGTAAGCCTCGGTCAAACAACGAATAACATTGCAGAGTATAGTGCAGTGATTGCGTTATTATCTGAATCCATCTCATTTGGGATTCAGAGTTTTATTGTTAGGTTGGATTCTGAACTTGTTGTATTACAACTTAACAGGGTTTATTCCATTAGAAATCCAGTGTTATTAAGGTTATTTTTGAGAGTTCGTCTCTTGGAACGTGAATTTGATTACATTGAATATCAACATATTCCAAGACATTTAAATACATTAGCAGATGCAGTTGCTTCTCATATGATAAATAGACATTTGCAATGATCAAAATAGTAAATTTAATAACAATCGGTAACATGTTACACAAGATAGCTGGTAATAGTGATATATCATAGCATAGAAGTGTGTTTCAAAATATACATTGTCTTCGATCATAAGTTGAAAAACACCTTATGATCGGAAAAAATGATAATACAAAAAGATAAAAATGTCATAAGTCTTCAAAATCGATCATCCTATCCCTGGTGATGATCACGATAAGAAAATACTGCTCGGGCTACCCTACATAGGAACCTCCTAAAAGGTCCTAGGACCCCAATCACATATCTCTGTAACCTAAGTGGAATATAATCTATGCTAGTCTCTGGAACATCTATTGTCAAGCACTCTAGATGATGCTCCAAGTCGGTCCAGACCTCTGCTGATTGGTCCTGTGGGGCTGGTACTGCTATAGCTAGGTGTCTCCTCTCATAAGGCTGGAGAGTGGCTGGTCGTCGTGGACCCACATTTTCATTTAAACTTTTGGTTATTAGTTTTGGGCGATTTAATAAATAAATAAATAAATAAATTTAAAATTTAGAAAGTGTTGAAAATTATTTTACCTGAATCATCCCACTGCTCTCCTGGTGTAAGAATCATGTCTAGGTCACTGCGATAATCCATCCCGGCATATGGAAAATCCTGAATCACAAAAAGTTGGTTGTTCAACCAACAAAAATACTCAAGCAGAAATTGAACAACCTCTATGCCCTCCTTAGGGTGATGGGCCATCAAAGCAACCCAACGAATTATCCTAGGCTCTCGAGGAAGACCAGCATCAATAGGAATATGCTGCGGGGCTAACATGGGGATCCTCTCTAGATCAAAGCTGACTACGATAAATCTCTATCCAAAATTTTTTAGCTGTCCATTCTTTTCTCTAGTTACTTGGCCTTTCACATTTGCCAACACAGCCTCGCACTAGTTGAATATGGTGCCTCAAAAATAGTCTACAGCCATCTACATCTGGGATCCAGTAGCCACATGCAATGTTGCACTCCCGCATAGCCTAGTAACAGTGAATGCAATAACCTTAAGCTCAGGACGGTTGATAGTATTAATATCAATCCGTTTGTCCTTTGTTTGATCATCACAAAACTCCAATCCGAGACTAGCGACAGACTGGCCACCTGGCCTAGTCCTCAAAAGAGATAATTGTTCGCCCCTCTTGGACAAACCAGTCAGAAAGCATATATCCTCCAACTCAATTTCGAGCCGGTGGCCACCAATCACAAAGTACTGGTCCTGTGTGTTCCATCTATCTACCAGCCATTGTAAGAGGTCTACTTGGGCCCTCATGCCTGGTATGGCCCAAAACTTAAATAGTTTGCATGCCCTCAATGCCTACAATGTGGGCATTGTTAGCCTCCTATACCAATAGGTTTCATCTTTCATGATTGTCTTGATCGAACTATGGAATATGTTCAAACCTTCTTTCTTGAGCAAAGGTGTTCCATATTCTTGAAAAACTAAAAAATCAAAAAAGTTAAAAAATGTAAAGAGGGTATACCCTAAAAGAAAAATCAAAGGGTAAGAAAAATAAAGTGGTCAAAAAGAAATGAAAGAAATGAACCCCAAGCAAAAATAGACCAAGGAAAGTGTGCAAATTCAAATGCCACTACTACTTCATTTTTGTAATAAAACAATTATGTGCAGCTTGTCCAACCTTTGCCACAATTCATGAATAAGTCAAACTATTTAAACTTGGCTTACTCATATTTCAATTTCATGTTATAGATTAGAGAATAAATATCTGACCAAACAGTTTAATATTGGCAGATAAGTAGATAGTTACAGTTAATAAAAGGTGCTCAACAGTTTAATCTGAGCCCTTGGATGTAATAAGGGTAGAATTAGATAGATTTTCCTTGTGAAAAGAAAAAATGTTGATGAGGGTTTGCAAGTCTAAATGCACCCTAATAAAAAAGAGAAAATGGTAGTATTAAGTAGATAGGGTAGGTAGATGGTGCTGCAAAGTGTTGTTTGATGAATGATGCTGCTACATGTTTTTGATCCTTTACTTTCATCACAAGTACTAAAGTAGGAAATACGCTGGAAAATCACCACAAGCAAATTCAAACTCATTAACCTCCCTCATCACTTTCCCATCAAACGTTTCATTAATTTCCCGCAAAGTACTAAGGTATTTGGAGATCAAAGGGGCTCAAGGCATTTCCTTGACCTCTGGAGGGACCAGACCCTCAGCCTAATGATAAAAAATACCTAAGTACTTAAGATAATCCATCATTATAATCTTCCATATTTAACTTTGTCCTAAGTAAAATCCTATTTTACTTAGGAAACTCATGCAAAATTCCATAAAAATCCCTCAAGATAACTTGCTATTCTAAGTTTAAGTGTTGAAGATATAATATTGCAATTTACTTCACTTTCTTAGATGTGCAAAAATATTTTGAGTTTCCTTGTCCTTTGCCATATTTACATTTAACTCTATTATACTAAATCCCTAATAAAATACCTTATCCTAAGTATATAACTCCCTTTTTATAAATATCCCAAAAACCCTCTATTATAAAGTTTAACCAAAGTATTTATATCCCCGCACATTTAAAATAATAACCCACTATACGCCCTTTGGTTAAAATTATCATTATATTATAATCCCGCCCTTATGGTAATTAAATAATATTTTTTTGTTACCATATAAATAAAAAATATATATACAAAAACTTTAAACATGCCATGTGTATGTTTAAATACAAAAATATGAATAAAACTTCCAAAAAGTTTCGTGCCACCGTGGTTTGTCCACCTGGCAATCCACTTAACCAAACCCTGTCGCAACCCATTTCTTTACGCATACGAGATTAATTAGTCATCAGGACTAATTAATAACCTTTTCCTCCTTTTAGGAGATGTAATATCCCCTGACCAGAGTGTTCTTTTCCCCATTACTCCCCAAGCTATCAATTTGATGCTCCATTTTGAACCTGGTCAAAACCTCACTCCCTTGTCATTGGGGAATTGCTTGAAAAATCTACTCGGCTGTCCCCTGAAGAGGTAATCAGAAGATCACATCCTTGGATAAAAAGTCTTAATAATAGTCATAAGATTTGTTTACTCCAAGATTGTTATCAAATCTATTCAAACAGAGGTTAGAAAGCATAACAGCTAAAGAGTATCAGTGGTTAAAGAGTATCAGTGGTTAAAGTGTATCAGGTAAAAGTCAGTGAAAGTTAAAACGAAGTTACAGAGCAGTCAAAGGTAAAACAGTAAAAGTAAATACAGAAGGCAGTAAAATGGTAAAAAGAGATGATAATACTTTCACCAATATTGAGTTTTGTCTAAAGTGAAAGTCAAACAGTCAAAAGAGCAAGAAAGTAAAAAGATGAAAAAACATAACAAGAAGGAACATTTTTGCAGAAATTGCATATTTTAGTCATAGTTTTTCAGAAACTATTGTGATCAATCCAAGATGAATTTTACAAAAATGAAGGAGGTTTATGTTCTTAAGAGGGCCATTTACAAAAACCTCTCTCACGTTTCTAACATCCATTATGTTTTTGGAAATATTAAACAATGTTGGAAAGCACTTTTTGCAGAAAATTTCAGTTTAAGTCATCATTTTGCAGAGAGTATTGTGGCCAATCCAAAATACTTCATACAAAAATGAAGGAGGTTTGTGTTCCTAAGATAACTATCTACAAAAACCTATCTTATTTTTTTCACAGTGATTTTATAATGAGAGATACATGCGAATCGTTACAGGCCATTTTTCAAACTCTGTAAAACTCTGTTTTACACATATTGTTTACAGAGACTATTATGCATAGCTGGAGAGGAATTTTGGGAAAATGAAAGAGGTTTATCTCACCAACATATTGATCTAAAATAACCTCTTTCACTATTTACATATCTATTACGGATTGAGAAATACAAAAATATCATTGGACCCCAAGTTTGCAGAATTGTTTGAGCAGATTGCACAAAGAAAGGAAACAGTTAGTGACTTGGATGCCTCATCATCAACTAAGAGTTGGATAAAATTCGAATTATTCTCTTTGTCATCACCTATCCATACAAAATAGTGCCAAATAGATGCATTAGTTTGAGTTTCCTTTAATTAAGTTCTATTTATGTAAATAGTTGGAGAGATTTGTGAACCAATTTTGATATTTGTTTCAAGATATTTTAGTTTAGAATTGGTATAAATACTCCAATATTGGAAGCATTGGGGGGATTCCATTACTTGGATGTAACATTGAAACTTCAGAATAAAAGCTCTTGGATAAATTTTTCGTGGCTTGGCTGGATGAGGATTTAAAGCACAGGACTTGTTGCAGGATTCATGTGTTGGACAACAGTTCAATAAGTGTTTCTACCCTTTCTCTGAAATTTTATATCAGTCTATAATACCATCATATCCATTCCCGAATAATTTGCATAAGAGATTGAAACAGAATTTGCTTAATTGTACTCTGTTTCCAAATGTTATTATTCTTGATGTTTTCCTCTAAATTAGTTATAAGCATGAATTCTTAAATGCTCTTGCTTTACTAATTTAAACATTGTTGGTTACTATAACAAAGGATTCTTCATTGCTCTTTGTTTGTAGTCATTTAATTTCTTTCTTTTGGACATGATGAAAGACTCTTAGTTGCCTTTCATCCCTTCAAATTCATCCCATCCACTTTAAATTTTAAGGATTGTTCTCTGTCTAGCTATCTTTCCCTGTAATACCATCTTGTGCTTAGAATAGAAATCCAGTAAAACCATCCTTTGACTCCATAGCCCAATGGACTGAAAGCTCTCAATCTTGCCCTTAGTTTGTGGATTCCACCATTTTCCCAAAACAAACTCTTGAATCTATAACTAGCCTAAAACCTTCCAAGAACAAAGATAAATCATAAAGAGAGAGCCCTCTCTGGATGCAGATTGGCTATATTCTGCATCTAAAAGGTTGATTTGTGGTTACCTCGGGTATACTTTCCTCTTACACAACTTCTAGGAAAACCTGAGTGATAACATGAGGCTCCCCCGAAGCCCAATCCATTGACCTTGGCTAAGGCCATACCTATTGGAACCTTGACAATTATGCGACTTCCCATTGATGTCATGCCCAAAATGGTTAAAGGACCTTTACGGTGTGCAGGACCTAATTCAAGAGTTGCCCATAGTTAGAGCATAGTCGATGACTAGGCCTAGTCACTGTCATTTATGTCAGCACTTGAAGTCTTGAAGACGTGCCCAACACAACCAAAATCCCTATTTTCCACTTTAGGTGAAAATGACCCATCAAATTACCACCTCATGGTCTTTGAATTGGACAAAGCTACTCCTTCGCTGCCCTCAGCCATCGCTGCCCTCAGTCGTCGCTTTCAAAATCCCTGTCTCAGTCCAGAATATCAGTATCCATCATTGCATCGTCGACGAACGGGCTTCCACATGCATCATGTCCAAATCCATTTTGGAAAAATTAGAATCCCCTAAAATTAAGCCTTAAGATAATTCTCAGAGCATATGACAAACACCCTTCTTCTCCCGTTAGTCTATATCCTAGCGTGCCAGTTAAGTTGGCTACAAAGATTGCGTTAACATACATTGAAGTACACGATGCCCAGTTGTATTACAACATCCTCCTAGGCTAGAGCTATATGTTCGAAATGCTCACAGTCACCTCATCAATATTCAGAATCATGATGTTCCCCCATGATGGGAAGGTCATTACCATTGATCAACTCACATATTATGAGAAGACAACTTCACCCACACCAGATGGTGTGTTTCCCTTAGTATCCCAAGAGGTGGTCACTACTTACACTAATATTTTCCCAAGCCATTTTAAGCCATCAAAGCTCCTAGGAACATTCCTAGGACATCCTCCGTAATACAAGAGTTGTCCCAAATACCAAAGCACCAGTTTGTATGATGACTTCATTAAACACTGCCCAAACACCGAAATCAGTTCCAGACACTTCAACACCTGCAACTGAAGAAGTTAGATCTTTACCTTCTATAATTACGTAAACACCCTTCTTATATCCACCATCGATTTTTGTTTTGCACAAAGTCATCACAACAATCACGTTGCCTAACCTAGCCCTCATAATACCAGTCTAGTATTTATCCCCGAAGACCATGATAGCTAGCATAGGTTACACTAAAATAGGGGTGTTCCCTATTCCTCCTGAGAAAAACAAGACATCACATATGAAACATACCCAGGTTTCACCTATGCCACAAGTAGTGATAGTACTAGCACCAGCTAAACCAAAACCAATGGATAATAAAAAAGGTAAAAATATAGACTCCCCAAGTGTCTCCTCCTCTAAGACCCCTCAACCTTGCGCTTTGTGTGAAACCATAGGGAACCCACCAATAACTACCCTGAGTTAAAGAGGCTAAAATATTTGGTACATTCCCCACAAAAGCCTGTAAACCACCTAACCTCTATCGAGAAGAATAATTTAGCCACACATTATAAAGCATTACACACCAATCACGCATGCGCCATATGTGTTGAGTACGGGCATTATATGCATAATTTCCCTGAAGTGCCTCTATACAAAGATGCATTAGTATGTTAGGCCCCTACACTAGATGTTGTAATTCATTGGTCGAAATTACCACTCCTCAAACTTGTCCTGACGATGAACCACACTTGTTGGTTCGAAACGTGTCGACAAATGTCTGTATACATGTGATTTATGCCGAAGTTATTCTTTCAACTCCTCAAACTATCAAGATAGAAGGACATATCAAGAAGAAAAATGTTCAAGAAGTGAAAGATCACATCGAGCATCAAGAAATGAATCCAACCATATCTTGTAAAGGATTGGAAAAAATTACCACTCCTCAAACTCTAGAGATAGAAGGACATATCAAGAAGAAAAAGGTTCAAGCAGTGAAATATCACATCAAACATCAACAAAAAGTTCTCCAACGTTTAAAAGATAATGCCACTTCGGTGAAAAATCAAATGAAACAACAGGTAGATCAACATCGTAGTGAAAAATGTTTTGATGTAGGTGATTGGGTATTTTTACTGCTACATCTAAAGAAAGCTATTTATGAGAAGGAAATGCTGGCAATACTACATGCACTTAAAAAATGGCGACCTTATCGAATGGGAAGACTCTTCAAGGTAAAAATGGATCATGATAGTCTTAAATACTTTTTAGAACAACTATTATCTTTAGAAGAACAAAGAAAATGTGTCACAAATATGTTGGGTTATGACTTTGACATCATCTATAGAAAATGGAAGCAAAATTTTGTTGCAGATGCACTCTCAAGAAAGGATGAGGATTTGGAAGAATTGTTTTATGCTATTTCTATTATCCAACCAGGTTGGATAAACAAAGCAAGGGATGAATGGAAGAAGGACAAAGAAGTATGGCCACTTATTCAAAAGTTGCAAAAGATCTCAATTCAAACAATATTGCCAGAAATTGAAGAGGAAGGAAAAATCATATTGGAACCTGGAGCGGTCACAGAAACAAGAACCCGACAGCTACGAAATCAATCAATTTCAGAGTAACTCATCAAGTGGAAGAACTTACCTCCTGTAGATTCCACATCGGAGGACCAGAAGTTTATATAGAAGCATCAAGAACTACTCAAGCGTTGAGGACAACACTTTTTGAAGGAGAGGGGCATGTTAGGCCCCTATACTACTAGTGTAACCTCTTATTATTATTAGTACAACCCCCTTATTATATTGATGTACCCATGTAGTGCCATATTGTACTATTGTGCCCCATAGAAGCCCACTATTGTTATTATTGTGCCCTTACATTATTATTGTTATGTCGGCTCTGATTATATTATGACCCCTTAGACTCCTATATATAGAAAGGAGGACTTTCCATTTGTATCAAAGAATCATGCATTTGTGTAATGTAAAGGAGGTTGCCCCCTCGAAGAGGCTAAATTCTAAGGCGTTGATCTATCTTTTCTATCTTTTTGTGAGTTGGTTTCATAACATGCAGGTCCAAGGAAAATCTATCGAAGATATGATTAATTTCAGTAATATGTAAATACATCTAATATCAATAGAGTAATTTTAAAAATGCTAAATATGTTTGAGATTAATGTGGTCATTTTAATTTTAAATTTACTTAGGTAGATCATTATGTTGAGATGATAAATATTGTTAATAATTTTAATGATGAAAAATGATGAAATAAAATTTTTGAATGCATAGTGACAATGTAATAGTGTTGAATGATAGAAAATGTGAATAATCAGAATGCAATTAATTACACACAGTATTCATTGTGATCAATCTCAAACTATTTTCTTATATTATTCTTATTTTCACCCTTGTTAATTTCCACTTTTCATATCGATTATATGAAAATGACAGTTGAAATTATAAAACATTTAAATCTTTAGCTCGAGCTGTTGTAGTAAACATCATACCTTGTCTCTCTTGCTCTCCAATATTAATAAATTGAATTACTATAAAAAAAATTCAAAGTACATTGCCTATATTTTTTTGTGCTTACACTGAAATCAATGCACATTGTTAATCCAATCACTTTAAAATTAATATACCATCATGCATCCAATTACATTAAATCAGAAATCAACATATACACTGAAATCAATGCATCCAATGGAAGAAATAAAAAAAGATTAAAAAACAAATTTTACACTAAAATCAATGCATCTAATGCAAACAATCAAATAGGATTAGAAATAAACATCTACACTCAAATCAATGCACCTAGTGAAAGTAAGAAAATAGGATTAGAAACCAACATCTACATTAAAATCAATGCATTTAGTGCAAGTAATCAAATATGATTAGAAATTCCATCTACACTGAAATCAATGCATTTAGTGCAAAAAATCAAATAAGAATAGAAATCGTCTACATTGAAATAAATGCATCTAGTGCAAGCAATAAAATATCGTTATAAATCGGAAAAGAAATGTGTTTGAATAGAGCTCTGGCGAACGGAAGAAGCGACGGAGTGAAGGCTAGGGTTTCGAGTTCTCGTGAGGCGGCAGGGCCCCTGCTCTGCGCTCTTAGCCCTGACAGGCGCTGCAAAAGCTTCCAGCGGCAGTAGGATCAGAAGGCCCCAATGGTACCCCCGCAGGGGGAGGGGGCAGACCTTCCGCCCCTCAATGGACGCCAACAAGGACCAGAAAGTAATGTACGAACAGGCTCAGCGAATCAGGACAAAACCACAGGAGAAAGACAGAACATGGAGGATTCACAAGCTACTTCTGAAAATCCAAAGGTTAGTTCAAATACTTGTAAACCGGTTGCTACTCATAGGCCAGAAGTTGAACTCCCTAGTGACAGAATAAATGGAAGAATACAATATATGACAGATCACGCCCTTATAGGTAAATTTATAGGTTTTTGGCCAAATGAAAAAGCTCTCAGAGGATGGATAAATCATAAATGGAAGCCAAAGGGGGAAATAACCCTCCTTCTAGGACCAAAAGGATTTTTTACTGCCATTTTTAACTGCCTAGAAGATAGAAATAGAGTCTTTGATGGAGGGCCATATTTCTTCAACTCAGCTGGGCTCTTTCTCAGACAATGGGTAGCCAGATTCAACCCCGATAAGGAAGATCTGAGTTACGCGCCAGTGTGGATCAAACTATACTCGTTGCCCTGGGAATACTGGAGTGAAGAATCATTAGAATCCATTGGATCAGTAATAGGAGACTTTGTAAAAGTTGCAGAAGAAACCAAAGCTGTGAAACCCACTACTTATGCCTCCTATGCCCGGATATGTGTTTACATGGATCTAAAACAACCTCTGCCAGACACAGTTAGGCTCTTTCATGAGGACAAGGACTGGATCCAAGTGATTGACTACGAACAGGTGCCTTTTCGCTGTAGAAGATGTCATTGCATTGGACATCTCTTCAGAGATTGTCCCATGAACAAGCAGGAGGAAGCTCAAATCACTCAACAACCTCAACAACAGGAAGGCTTTACGAAAGTTACAAACAGGAGACGCGGAGGTAAAAATCCGGTTGCCACACAAAAACCACCAGCAGCGAATTCTAAACCCTCCACCAGCAATAGTTTTGAGACGCTAGCAACAATGACAACTCCGGAGGAACCCAGCAAAGAAAAGACAACGGTTAACGCATCGCAACAGGAGAAACCAAGCTTGGTCCAGCAAAGTGAACCACCCCACCATGACTCAGAACCCGGGAGTAATCCAGATATGGATATTGATAATCCATTGCAGAGCAAGAATAAAGGGAAGGAAATAGCAGTAAGTCAGCAAGCAACACAACCCATGGATGATGACAGCGAATCATTCGATCTCGGGGAATTCGATCTTATTGGGTTGGAACAGGCCTGTAAACAGGGCAATTTTGACAAAATTCATGAAACACAGGTTGATGATTTGGTAGAAATACTAACCAAAGCTCAGAAGACACATTCCCTAGGAGTTCAAACAGGTAGCAAATGGGATGGCAAATTCGCATTCAAAGACAGCAAAAAAAGAGGAAGGAAAACTGCTCTGGAAAGAACCATCAAGCTTGGAGCAGTCCTAGTGGAGTCAGGCAGATATGCCAAACTCACTAAGTATTTCAATTCCAACCTACATCCTTCCCAATGAAATTGATATCTTGGAATATAAGAGCACTCAATAGCTCTAGGAAAAGGAAACTCTTAAAAATCTTGATCATGGAAGAAAAACCATCAATTTTATTTCTTCAGGAAACTAAATGTTCTTTGAATTTTTTGGAAACAGCTGCTGCTAAAGCATGGCCTGGCGGTCAGGTGATAGCAGTAGACTCGCAAGGAGCCTCAGGGGGACTTGCAATTTTATGGGATGCAAGGAAGATACAGTTAAACAATATTCACGCCAATAAAAACTTCATTCAGGCCATTTTTCATCTTCTAGGTACTAATATCTATGGCCATCTAACGAATGTCTATTTTCCTCAAGAAACGCAGCAGAAGGCTGCAATCTTGAACTCACTAGCGCAACTCAACCATGCTCGGCAACATCCGTTATGGGCGACGGGGGGAGATTTTAATATGACAGCTTCTTCGGAGGAAAAGATGGGGGTTCGCTGCAGATCTAATAAGGATGGTACACTGCTCAAAGATTTTGTTCAAAACAATTGGCTAATAGACCTACCCACAGCAAACGGCCTCTACACTTGGACGAATAAAAGAGTCATCCCCTTGCAGATTGCATCCCGACTGGATAGGTTCTTGATCTCTGACAATGCCGTCCATTTAGGTGGAGAATTCACAGCACACATAATCCCTTTTTCAGGTTCGGATCATTGGCCAATAGAAATGCTATGGAACAGGCCTGACAATAATCTAAAAAGACCCTTCAGATTTGAAGATTTCTGGTTATCTCATCCAGATTTCAAGGAATTCATACATACCACTTGGCAAAATTGCAATCCCATTGAGCAATCAAAAATGGCAAGGTTCCAAAAAAAATTGAAGATGCTCAAAGGAGAAATCAAGAGGTGGAATAAGCAAACCTTTGGCAACATTTTTAAGGAAAAGGAAAAGATTCTCCAAGATCTCAAATCAATACAGCAGAGGTTAATATTAGAAGGGCGAACAGAGGAATTAACGCTCAAGGAACAGGAAATGGAAGGCAAACTCCTTGAAAGAGAGCAACAAGAAGAAGTACTGTGGAAACAAAAATCCCGCATACGCTGGCTGAAGGAGGGGGAGAAGAACACAAGTTTCTTCCACAGATCTACTGTTCAAAGAAGAATGCACAATCAAATTACTCAAGTCACCAACGCTCAAGGAAGGAAACTGGTTAACCGAGAAGAGATTGAACAGGAATTCATGCATTACTTCAAAGAGATTAGCCAAGAACCGAACATAAATAGAAGGGAAGCCATAGACAGCATCACCAGGCACATCCCAAGGCTGGTCTCTGCGGAGCAAAATTCCCTGCTTCTCAAACCAATTAGTCTCCAAGAGGTAGAATTGGCTGTAAAATCCTTGAAGGCCGGGAAAGCGCCTGGTCCCGATGGCTTCTCTTCGAACTTCTTCCACCACTTCTGGGAATTAATCAAATGGGAAGTGTGGCAGATCGTAGAGGAGTCAAGAAGCTTAAGATGGATGTATCCAGGCCTGAATGCTAATTTTATAGCCTTGATTCCGAAATCGGAGGATTCCAACACACCAGACAAATTCCGGCCTATTGCCCTCTGCAACACTATATACAAGATCGTCTCCAAAGTTGTAGCGCTAAGATTAAAACCGCTCCTCCCAGGCATCATCTCCCCTGAGCAATCCGGATATGTTGAAGGGCGGCAAATCACTGATGGTATAATTCTTTCTCATGAAATAATCCACTCTCTCAAGAATTCAAAAAAACCAGGTATGCTTCTAAAAATTGATCTTTCAAAAGCTTTTGATAGCATAAGCTGGGAATATATGGAAAAAATCTTAAGTGCGTTTGGATTCGACAATGCATGGATCAGATGGATTCTCAGTCTTGTCTCCTCTGCCTTCTTTTCTATCCTGATTAACGGGATCCCCACCTCTACTTTCCGCCCCTCTAGAGTTTTAAGGCAAGGCGACCCTCTATCTCCCTTCTTGTTTATTATAATGGCGGAAGGCCTTGGACGAAGTCTTTCAGCGGCAATCCAATCCCATGAGCTTAGAGGTCTTAATCTCCATGAAGCACCCACTGTCTCTCATCAACAATTTGTAGATGATAACATGATCTTTGGTCATTCCTCTGTTCAGGAAGCCTGCTCCTTAAACTCTCTGCTCTCCAACTTCTCAGCAGCTTCTGGAGCTTGTATTAACAGAGCCAAATCCCAGATATTCTTCTTCAATACCCACGTCATCACTCAGAGATCTATAGCTCGTATCCTAGGTTTTTCTATTGCTGTCTTGCCCTCCAAATACCTAGGTGCCCCTCTCCTAGATTCCGCTCAGAAGCATTCTTCCTGGATCTCCCTTTTGGAAAGGCTCGAATCTAGACTCCTTCTGTGGACTCATCGTTCTCTCAATATGGCCAGCAGACTAGTGCTAATCAAGGCAGTCCTACAATCCATGCCCTTATACCTATTCTCAATATTAGCCGCACCAAAATGGGTCCTAAATGCCATAAAAAAGCTTCAGCGAAATTTCTTGTGGGGCAGCTCTGGTCTTAACAGGAAATGGGCCTTAGTCAAATGGGAGAAAGCTTGTATTCCGAAGAAAGCAGGAGGGATTGGTCTCAGAGATCCTGAACACAGCAATAAGATCATGGGAGCCAAAATTTGGTGGAAATGGTTAGCCTTCCCAGGCACGTTGTGGGCCAAATTCTGGACGACAAAATACGCTAACAACTTACCTCTGGAGGAGCGTATAAGAATGACAGAAACTAGCAAAGGCTCATCTATATGGAATTCAGCTCTGATGCATAGAGACCTTATCCAAAAACACAGCTTCTGGGAAGTAAAGGATGGAGGCACAGCGCGATTTTGGACGGACTCCTGGCAGCAATTCCCTAGTCTCGGCAATGTCATGCAAGGTATTCCAATGCACCATATTCAATCTCAGGAAACAGTAAATTACTTTTGGCAAAATACACCGGACACGGATCGCCGCATCTGGAAAACGGGTCAAGAAATTCTACCAGACAGTCCGGAGGAGGTTCAACGAACCCTGGTCGACGAGCTCCAAAAGAGAAAAATCTTACAAGGAACGGAGCCGGATAAGCTGAGGTGGGGATATGAAGAGAAAGGCACTTATACAACCAAAGAAGCGTATCTCCTGATTCTCAAAGATCTGTTGATCAAAGACAAGTTATGGGAAAAAGTATGGAACCCAAGGATCTGGCCCAAAATCTCCACTTTCCTTTGGCTACTCTCCCACAACCGCATTCTCACCTGGGACAATCTTAGGAAAAGAAAATTCGAAGGACCTTCAATATGTCACAATTGTAAAATGGATGAAGAAACTGCTGTGCATCTCATGCAACTCTGTCCTTTTAGCAGGATATTATGGGAGAAAGTCACTTTCCGTTGTCAAAAGGAAGGCCGCAAAATAGGTGACTTAAACAACACTATACGCAACTGGCCTGAGGCACCTTATCAAAGTAACATTCTCAACACTTTATGGCAAATAATCCCAGGCGTTGTAATGTGGAACCTATGGAAAGAGCGAAATCGCAGAATATTCAAAAACCAATCAATGGATGAGCAGCAGGTTTGGCAAATAATTTATAAGAATGTACAGGAAACATTATCCCTCCAAAGATGGTCCTAGGAGGATTTCCCGTCCAATGACAAGGAGCAAGCAATATGGAACAACTGGCAACTTCACTTACAGTTTCCCACCATTCTCCTTATCATTTCCAGCAAACAGAAGGATATCCCAGCAATCTGGTCCCCACCACCTATCAACACCTTCATTCTCAGCTTTGACGGGGCTTCAAAAGGTAACCCTGGCTCTACAGGATATGGTGGCGCAGTCAGAAATCACGAAGGACAAGTGCGGAAAGTCTTCTTTGGCTCCATGGGTTGGAACACCAATAATGTGGCGGAACTTGAAGGACTCTGGAAGGGTCTCAATATTGCCCAAAAGGATGGCTTCTCCCCTCTAATTGTGGAAGGGGATTCCCAAATCTTAATCAATATGGCGATTAAGATTCAGCAAGGAACAGAGGCACAGAAAGTCAGTAAGAGCTGGAGAATGGTTTCTAGGCTGGAGCTTCTGCAATCTTGGCTTAAGGAAAACAGAGCCACCACTTTCAACCACATAAGGCGTGAAGGGAACAAACTGGCAGACTTTTTGGCAAATCTGGGAGTGGACAGAGGGCAGGATCATTACGAAGGTTTACTTCAGGGTCATGTCTCGGAGACAGATTGGTCCACTTTTCAAGAGATTCTCAGGAAGGATATCCAGAGCAAAAATCCAGTCCCCCCGGATGCGGGTGTATTGTCTGCATTAAATCAGCATGAGCTGCCCACGCGCCGAGGACATGCCTTCACGCTGCGGACAGGTGGATGACATGGGCTTCGGGCTGGTCATGGCCCAAAAGGACGATGGGTGCCTTAATGGCGATTCATTGCGATGGGTTTTCCAATGTTCAGTTATTCATTGCGCTGGGTTTTTCATGAGGAATACAAGTCCCATTATGTCGCAGTTTCTCGGCTCTGGTTTTGGTCATTCGACGGTTTAGTTCTTGGTGGAGGAGAGAGGCTTGGTGGGCTGGGTTACCACCCCCAAGTTCCTCCCCTGTCCGACTGGTCTGGCCTTGTTAAATTCGGTTTATACTGTAGGGTGGTCTCGACTGGTTGCTGATGTTGGTTGGTCCAACCTGGTTCATGGGCATTTTTTGTTTGCTGTTGGGTGTGATCGCTGGTCGTTTGTGGGGTGGTTTAGCCTAGTTCAGTGGTTATTGTCCTGGGATGCTGGGTACTCCTACTGGGTTCAGGGGAATTTGATGTTTGCGGTTGGGTGCTGTTGCTTGTCGTTAGTGGAGCAGCTCCGCATGGCTCAGTGGTCTCTGTTTTCGAAAGCTAGGTATTTCATTCGGGTTCAGGGGAATTGGCTGTTTGCTGTTGGGTGTTGTCGCTTGTCATTTGCGGGGTGGCGCTGCCTGGTTCTTCCGACGCAGGGCCTTTGGTTCAGGCCCCGTGGTTCTCTTCCGGGTATCAAAAGGCTAAAGGCTATCACCCTTCGCCTTGTTTTTTCCATGGCGCCACGAGCTGGCTACCGTAGGCCTCGAAGGGGTGGTAATTCGAGGAGCCAGAGTGGTACTAGCGGCAGTAATCATTCAAGCCCGCGGAGAATTTCGCCCTTAGCTTGTGCCTCTCCTCCCTCGGGGAACTCAGAGAATTCGGTAGATGATCTTTGCAACGCAGTGCAGACTGCGACTCTCTACTACAGACGCAAGAAGAATAAACCAGTGGTCAAGGCGATGATTACTGTCATTTTTGAAGAAGAGGATGAGGGGGATGGAAGCTCGGACGAGGATAAGGAAGAAAGAACTCCCCCATCCAAGGACAATTCCTCCAAGAGTAAGGATAGCTCCTACAGTCCGGGAAATCAAAGTCAGATGGATGAGGATAGCACTGTTGGCTATTCTACTGAGCAGAAGGAAGCTCTCCAAGAGATTCGAGGCCTCAAAGGGAAACAACCCCTGGACTCTTTTGGGGATCCTTCAGAGGTTCGAAAAGATAGTCATCCCTGTAAGTCTTCTTCTCCGCATAGCATGATGAATCGGGCAGAGTCTGAGGACACGTTTGATTGCACCCTGTATCTAAAGCTTCCGCCTGGCATTGAGAGCATTGATGCTCTTCCGGTTGGTATGGAGGTTACGTGGGAGCGGGACCCTGTTCGAGCTGCTGAAGACTGAAAGAAGCGTGCGCAGGAGCGAGAGGCCGAGGCACAGAAGAAGCTGGGAATTGGTTTCCCGAAGTGTTCGGGGTAAGCCTGCACTCAGGCGTTCAGTGTGTCTTTCCTTTTGTCTTTTTGGGTATGTTGGAATGCAGCAATTACCACTGCTGTTAGATGTCCTGTTTTGTTTCTTCCTATGTAATGGCGAGTCTGCCTATCTGTGTCGAGTCCTGATAAACTTTAAGAATTCTCTCCGGTTTTGTTTTGTTATCCCAGCCTGCACATACAGTCCTTCCAGGTTGGTGAAGAAAAATTTTGACAGAGAGCTGCCCACTCGCTCTCAGAGGTGTTCACCTCTTGTAAATAATCTTTTTCGTTTTTTAATATATTTAGTTAGCCTTTGCCAAGCAAAAAAAAATAATAAAAAAATATCGTTATAAATCAAAGAATACACGCTGCCTAAGTTGGCCTGTGTAAAATTGTTCTTAAGGGAAGAAAAACTCTGAGAAATATCGAGAATGGCGAAAGCGGTGATTAGGGTCTGCAAAGTGGCCTCTCTGGTTCACGTCGGCTCGGCCACTCAGAGAGCGGGTTGCATCCTGCTCTTGATCCAGATCGGAGACTGGAATCTGCACGATTGCGTGCTCCTGTATAGGGATATCCATGGAATAGATGAAGTCGTCGTCTGGGCGGCTACACTACCTGGAAAAAGAATGCATCAGATGGTATTGGAGCCGCCGCCTTCACAGTTGCTCGCGACACTACAAAGACTCACCTTGGAGGTTCTACAAATCACACCTCAGCAGAAAGCCATTAGCGGATCTGCCTCTCGAACCTGCCAAAGCGGCTTGCAGAGGCACCAACGCTAGCCATTCTCATCGACTGGGTAGCAGACCTGGATCTGCAGGCCGCAAGCCCATGCATGCCCATGCTCAAAGCTCCCCTTGGCATAGATAATGTCGTCGTCTGCGTGGTTGTTTTCCTGGCTAATGTTCCAGAAGTTCCTACTGCCGCTGCTTTTAGAGTTGTGCACAATGTAAATAGGAGCAGGCCTGAAGTTCCCTCAGATCTCTTCTTTGCCGCATGTTTGCAGCGGATCAGCTTCCCGAACCCACATGATAAGACTGTAAAGGCACCAAGGAAGGCAATACACATCAACTACATATGTGCCCCTCATCCAGCTCTGGTCAATGCTCAAAGACTGGCGAATCTGGACTTGGATCTGTCTGTTGTTTGTTGGAAGCAGGTTCCTTTCTTGAACCAGCCAGATCTGCCTGAAGAAACACATGCATTTCAGATCCAAATCAAACTCTCGGGCAAGATGATGATGCAATGGGTACGCGCAATAGATCTCATGCAGGATCTTTTGCAAAAACTCGAATGCCCGTTGGGGATCCCCTCCCCTTACCTCAGATTGATATATAAGGTTAAGAAACTTATGAATCCCCTTCCTCTCTCCTCTTACAACATTCATAAACATGCTTCTAATGTGGCTACCTTTCGTTTAAGAGGTGGTTCCTTTGGGAAGACCTCCTCTTCCCCTTCTTTCTCTTATAAAGATGCAGCTCGCAAAGACGCTGCCCAACCTTAGTTGTCTTCGTAAGCAACCCAACCAAATGGGGATCCAAAGCCATTTTTGGTAGACAAATCAGAGGAAATTCCTTCCATCAATTTCTCTCATCTTGAGATTGAAAATCGCTACCAGATATTTGCAGAATCCGCACTCATATGCAGATTTAATGGGCTTTGGCCTCGCACAACAGATCTATACTAATGGATCCATACCAATTGGACTAAAAAAAGCAAGATCTACTTATGCTCAAAAGGATTCTTCATCATGGTTTTTGACTTAAATGAAGATTACCATAAGGCCTTAATGGGAGGCCCTTGGTTCTGGGGTTCAGCTGGGCCTTTACTCACCCCTTGGTTTCCAGAATTTGACCCTTCTATAGCTGTCATAACCAAGCTTCCCATTTGGGTCAGGCTCTCGAATCTTCCGGCACATCTATGGCATATCTCTGTCTTCTTAGCCATTGGAGACACTTTAGGATGCTACCTGGCTATAGATTCTTCAAGAAAGGGAAATGGACTCTACACCTACAACAGACTTTGTGCAGATATAGATATCAGCAAAGGACTGCCGGATTAGATTAATCTCAAGATTGGAGATTTCCACTAGACTCAAACCTTGGATTACGAGAATACACCATTCCGTTGCCGCCATTGTCATCAAACAGGGCACCTCCAGAATACATGTACCCAGTTCCTCGACAAAAAGAAGAATCTGAAACGCAAACCCAAATCCAAGGGCTGGAATCCTTGTGAGCCACCCCCTCCTATGGATGATACAGATTCCTCTAGTTTTGATGAGAAGGAAATTGAAGTAGATGTGCAGAATGATGAGATTTCGTTGGACGCTCCCTCGATCGGTCCGACAATACCCTCTGACCCTCAGATCTCTCAGAAACATTCTCATTTATCTTCGTCCTCAGACTCTAATAAGGATATTCCGCTGCTACTACAGAATAGTCTACAACTTGTTATGGCTCATCCAAACTCCACTAGATGGGTCAAAGTAAGCAAGAAAAAAGGCAAAAAATTTCGTGTGGCAAGAACTGACCTCTCGGGGTAGATTTCTCTACTTAGTTCTATCTTTTTGTATTCCCATGTTTTCTATGGCCCTTTCCTTGATTGTCTCTAAGGAGCGAGGTAGATAGCCTATCACCTATGACTCCCTTGCTTTTCTGCTTCACTTGCATGCAAGCTTGATTGTACTATACATTTCTTATCTTAACAGAATTAGTATTTATTCAATAAATAAATAAATAAATAAATAATAATAAAATAAAATAAATAAATAAATCAAAATTCATTATAAATCAAAATATACACTAAAATCAATGCATCGAGTGCAAGATATCAAATAGGATTAGAAATCACCATCTACATTGAAATCAATGCATCTAGTGCAAGAAATATTCTTCCCTCTCTCCTCCCTCCATCTATATCTATATCCCCCTCTATCTCTCCATTGTCTCTCTATCTCATCCCCCCAAACACATTCTCTCTCACTCCATATTTATCAATCTCTTTGTCCTTTCCTCCCTCTCTCCATATCTCTCTTCTTCCATCTCTTTGTCTTCTATCAATATCTCTATCTCCATTTCTCCCTTTAGATCACCCCCAAAACATACACTGTCTTTTTCAAATCTATCCATCTATCCTCCTCTCCCTCTCTCTATCTCTCTTCCCCTTCTCTCCCTCTCCCTCGCTTATCTCTCTCTTTCCTGCTGCTCTTCTCTCTAACTCTCTCTCCATCTTCCTTATCGCTCCCTCTATCTCTTCCCACCAAGTTTCTCTCTTTGAATTTCTTATTACCTTCCTCTATTTCCCCCTCCAGCTCCATCTCTCTCTCCCTCCCTCTCTCCATTCTCTCACATCTCGTATCTTCCTTCTTCTCTCTCCCTTTCTCTCCCACCTCTCTCCCCATCTCTCTTCACCCTCCAACTATATTATTATATCCCTCCATCTCTCCTTATGTCTCCTTCTCTACCCCTTATCTCCATCCCCCCTCTCTCTCTCTTCCCCTTCTTTCCCTCTCCCTCACTTATCTCTCTCTTTCTTCCTGCTCTCCTCTCTCACTCTCTTTCCATTTTCCTTATCGCTCCCTCTCTCTCTCTCTCCACCTTTCTCTCTCTATGACTTTCTTCTTACCTTCCTCTCTCTCCCCCTCCAACTTCATCTCTCTTTCCCTTCATCTCTCCACTCTCTCACATCTCGTATCTTCCTTCCTCTCTCTCCCTTTCTCTCCCACCTCTCTCTCTATCTCTCTTCACCCTCCAATTCTATTATTATATCCCTCCCTCTCTCCCTATCTTTCATTCTCTGCCCCCTTCTCTCCATCCCTCCTTCTTTGTCTCTTTATCTCACCCCCAAACATACACACACTCTCTCCATATCTCCCTTGTCACTCTCTCTCTCTTTCCACTTCTCGCTCTCTATGTCTTTCTTCTTCTCGCCCCCTCCCCCCTCCAAATCCATCTTTCTATCACCCACTCTCCTCCTCTCTCTCAAATCCTCTCTCTTGTCCCTCCTCTATGTCCCTTTATCTCCTACCTCCCTCTCTCTTCCCCATCACACAATCTCTCTCTCTCTCTCTCTCTCTCTCTCTCCCCTCTTTCTTTCTCTCTCTTCCCCATCACTTCCCCCTCTTTCTCAATATCTCTCTCATCTTCCTCTCTCTCCATTTCTCTTCAACCTCCCCTCTCTGTTCCCCATCCTCTCTCTCTCTCTTCTCTTCTCTCTCTCTCTCTCTCTCTTAATAATATTATATATAAATATATATATGTATTATATCGCTCCTTTCCTCCTGTTTCGTATCACCTACACTTCTTATTTGTCTCTTTATCTCACCCCTAAACATACACACTCTCTCTCCATATCTCACTTGTCTCTCTCTCTCTCTCTTCTCCACGTCTCACTCTCTATGTCTTTCTTCTTCTCTCCCTCTCTCCCCCTCCAAATCCATCTCACTATCCCTCCCTCTCTCCTCCTCTCTCTCAAGTCATCTCTCTCATCATTCCTCTATCCCTTCCTCTCCTACCTTCCTCTCCTACCTCCCTCTCTCTTTCCCATCTCTCTCTCTCTTTCTCTCTCTTTGCCCTCAAATCCTCTCACTATCTCCATCCCTCTCTTCTTCTCCCTCTCCCCCCTCCATCTTTATGTCTCCCTATCCCTCTCTTACCCTTCTCTACCTCTCTGACTCATATCCCTCCCCCTCTCTTCGTTCTTTCTCTCTGGTCTCCTTAAGTTTATCTCCAGCTCTCCCTATCTCTCCACATGTATCACTCTATGTTTTTGTTCTTCCCTCCCAAATAGATTTAGAGTTAATATATATCGTGATATATTAGTATATATTAAATATAACAAATTTAATATTGATTATTCAAGTTATAATAATAATATAATATTTAATAATTAATCTGAATATAAAATTAAATAATAATATTAATCTTAATATAATATTAGGCTTAGTAATATTTTTTTTGCATGGCATTAATAATAATTTGGCCCATGGTATTTGGTGCATAGGCTTCACTTAAATAAAAGCTATTTTTTGAGTGTTAGTAAATATAAACACGATTATGAGTAAATATAAAAATAGGTTTTATTTATTTACCATAACCTTGGTTTAATTATATTTTTATTTAATTACCACTCCTCTTTTATTTACCATGGTATTTGGCTCATAGACTTGGTATATAATTAAATGTTGATTGCTAATCATGTTTGATATATTTTGATTTATTTACCATACCTCTTTATACCTCTTTTACAAATATTGTATTTGGCCCATGACATTTAGCCCATGATATTAGAATAGTATTTGGCCCATAGGATCCACCTAAATAAAATCTATTTTTTAAGTTTTCGAAAATGTAAACAAGTTTATGGAGTAAATATAAAAATAAGTTTTATACCATACCTCAAGTTTATTTATATTTTTATTTATTTACTATACCTCAATAAGTATAAAAAGAGCTTTTATTTGTTCACCATATCTCACTTTTATTTATATTTGTATTTATTTACCATACCTTTTTTAAATCTTAGTAAACTCTTTATGTTTTAAATTTATATTGTGTTTATACATACTAATAATTAGATTTATTGTTAAATAAAACATTAAAAATATTAAATGATAAATGTTAAATGTTTAGGTTTATATTTACTTGAGATCTAACACTATATCCTCATTACATGTTAAATATTTACTTTAAATTTACCTGAGATATACCCCATGAATAACCAAAACATATTTAAACATAAGCAAACTACATACATAAATAATACTCACCTTGCAACCATTTCCAAATAAATTATGTCATTGTATAATTACCATATATATCGCTATGGTAAACATCAATGAAGAATTAAAAAAAAAAAATTTACCATTATAAAACCAACCAAAAAAGAGCCGCTATGAAACTCAGAAAATAAGCAGACATTGCACTTATAATTAAATTAAATATATAAATAGTGTGTGTGGCTGGTCACATTGGTTGCAACTAACCCTTTGTATGATAATAATATCAAAAGAAACCCCAGGCAAGGCTACCATCGCCAAAATTAGATTTTGGTAAAATGACAAGAACGAGAAGGGCGACAGCTCTGCTACTTGATTTAGCAGAGATATAAATTTGCCAGAGAAGATTAATATTTTCTTTATTCTCTCTTTCATTGGTCGACCTAGGTTTTGTGATTGCCTCATATTAAACTTTGTGCCTCAGTTGGTGTAGTGGAAGAGAGGGAGGGTGAAAACCTTGAAATCTTGTATATTAACAGAGAGGTAGGGTGAAAATCTTGGAATCATGTATATTAACATAGGGTGGGTTTGGCTTCTTAGATCCAAACAATTTTTTCGCTGAAGTATCTTCTGTGTCATTTTGGGTTTATAATAAAAATCCTTAAAAGGGCGGGTTGTCTGGAAAGGAGGGCGTTATTATAAGAAACACAACGAAAATGAAGGGTGTTGTGAGAATCGGTGGCACGGTTTCTAGTGTTCAGAAAAGAAATAGTAAGGAATCACTGGGATGAGGAGTTATATGCGATGCTAAATAAATGCAATATGGATCCCAATGAGACAACCCTCTATCAAGGTACGCCCTGTAGCTTTGGTTTCTGTTTTTTTAGTATTTGGGTTTTGGTTTAATTTTTTGCACCATAATTTTTCATTATTTCACTATGAAATCCAAGATAAAACCAAAACTATGTGAAAAATAAGGTTTATTGTGGTGCCCATATTCTTGGTTTCTGGGTTGTGGTGGAGCCTGTTTCTATAGTAAGAATAGAAATCATAAGTGTGTCCCACAAGTTAGGGGTTTTAGGTTTTGAAGGAGAGAAATTGTCGGGATAGTTTGTACCATATAGTTACTTATACGATATTAGTGGGATTTGAATTTAATGTGGAATTATGAATTATTTTCGGATCATGATCTGGATTAGAATCGTAAAAGTTTGTCAATTGCTTTCCCCCTGCTCCATCACTACTCCATGACACTTGCCCACAACTATTAAACTGATGGATTTGTTTACAACATTGAGAAGTTAATCGTGTATTGGTTACTTTTTCTCAGAATTAGAAAGTTATGTTTTCCGATGTTCTATTGTTTGATGGGAATTTTTTTGTTTTCTCTATTATTTTGGTTTATTGCTGGAACAAATAGTTATTCAGTGATGTTTATTGTTGTATTTGCTATTAAAAATTGAGACTTAGTATGTTGTTTATAATGTATATCTTTTTTCACGAATTCAAGAGGAAGTTAGACAAGCTTAAAGAGGTGAGCTCCCTTTCATTTAAAAATTTACAGTTTTTGGAACATATATTTTTGAAGAAATTAACATTTGCACATTGTGTAAATCAAATGTATTGTTAATGATTTTCCTTTAAATGGTAGCAAATTATATTGAAGTCTATGATCATCTATCACTGGGTGTTTGCAATATTTCTTTAAAAATAGAATATTGACATAAGCACAAGTCAATTAGAATTTCGGGCCTCAGAAGTTTGACTATTGGAGAGATGCATTCAATGCTAACCATTATATTGGAAATATGTTGGATGAAAACGTATATGCAACAATGTTAGATTGAATGAAATATTTATCATAGGAGAATATTGTTTATATAATCCATACATTCAAGAGACATAAATATAAATGCTAAATAATTGATGAGATAATGGACATAGTACAAGATAGTGTATTTATTTATGTATGTGTAAGTGAAAGGGCATAATTATATAAAAGAAACGATAGATAATAATGTTTACATTACGGAATATACGATTATGCTTTCGATGTATTACATGTTTCTCTCTTTTGGAGATTCTCCAACTTTAAAGAATAGAAGGAAGCAAGACCCAAAAACACTTCAAACTTGGAATTGCACTAGTGCATTGTAGGTGCATGGATCCAGCAAGGATCTACTTTTATTATAATTATTTGTTGAGAAAGGTTTTGAGTGAATCTTGTTGCAACTTGCAATATAATTGTGTATGTTGTTGTTGATAAGGTTTCGAACAAAAATCAGATTCTTTGAAATGTATCAAAATTGGTGCCTATTTAGATGTCAATAGGTTGTCTTGTTAAGGTGATAACTTTTGTGATTAGGATGATGGTAAGGTTTGTCTAGAGGAAAATTTTCTTTATCTTAGGTTTAAATTAATGACATTCATCTTTAATTTCAAGTTCTGTAGTCATATGTCCAATAATTGCTTTAAATGATTTAACAATCGATAATATTTCATTACGAACAATAGATTCATCTTCAAATTCAATCATAGTCATAAATCACACTTTGAATTTTGAACATGAGTATTTCCTCTTTTTAATCATTTGATTATGATTTTTAGGATGAGTACTTTTTTTTAATCTTACTTCCTCTTCATGATATTCTAATATTTTTCCTTGTAATATTCTTATTGGAAATTCTCAAATTTGTACCAGAACCATCATGTGACAAATTGTTATAAAAAATTCCCAAATTTGCACCAAAATTACTCAATTCCTTTATTGAAATTGAAGATAGGCTCTACTGCTCGAATGAAATAGGCTTGTATTGGGGATGGACATGGACATAGGTTATGCAACATCTACCTTGCTTGAGAATATTTCAAGATCTATGCTTAGAACCTAATTTTGACCTTGCAGTGAATTTGGAATTTTTTTCTACAATTGCTTCTTCATCACTTTCAAATGGAGGAGCAAAACTGCTTTCTTCTTGACTTGTTTTATCAACTTTAATGTCTATGGACTTCTTCAACACGATGAAAATTTTATTTTTTTCAACATGGGGACACATCACTTCCTTCGCAACCTTCCCTTACCAAGCTTCTCAAGTTAGCACTTTGTAATCCCATTTAGACTTGAACAAAACAATCTCATCATGGTATCCTCATAAGAGAGGTCAAGAACCAATGATGCCAAGTATACCAGGGTGGACAGTAAGAATCCTAGCATATTTATAATGCAAACAATTCAAGTGAAGATCTATAATTAGTCATAAGAAAGGACAATAATTTTAGAGGCAAGAAATATGGTGCTTACAACTCGACATCTTTGCTAATGTTTTTCCTTCAAAATTGATTTATAACTAGTAGCTGTAGATTTTAGTAGGTCAAATTGTTTTAGCTATTAATAGTAGGATGTTGTTAAAATTGGAAACTAGGGCCAAACTCCATGTGGGCCATCTTATTATTTAGGGGAATCTGGTATTTTTCTTGGATTCCTCTCGTCGAGAGGTGTAGGATTGATCTAAAGATCATCCAATTCCGACATGTATTCATGGAGATATGAATTTATTTGTGTTATGCTACAATTCGTCAAGGTCGTCCAACAACCAAATTGCCCCCACATGTGCTAAACGTTTTAGTATAAAAAGAGGTGGCTTGCTAGTCATTTATACACACTCTTCTTGTGACCTCTTCCTCTCCACATGTCTTAAGGTTTTGGTGGGAGGAGAGATCATAACAGTCAACACTGCCCTAATGGAGAAGGATCTACGCTATCTAAGGAGATGGTAAAGATCTACGATGTCATGGAGGAAAACCCTTATCTTAGCCTCAAGAAGCCTTAATGCTTCCCCATGGTGAAGCCCTAACATAGACCTAAACATAGTCAAGAATGTTGCCCTAGACGTAGTCAGAATGCTTCCTAAACGCAGTCACAATGCTTCCCTGAACGCAGTCAAGAATGATGCCCTAAACACAGTCAATAATGCTACCCTAAACACAGTCAGAATGCTTCCCTAAACGCAGTCACAATGCTACCCTAAACGTAGTCAAGAATGCTGCCCTAGATGCAGTTAGAATGTTGCATTAAATGTAGTCATAATGCTCCCTAAACACAATCAAGAATGTTTCCCCAGACACAGTTAGAAAGCTACCCTAAACGCAGTCACAATGCTTCCCTAAACACAGTCAAGAATTCTTCCCTAGATGCAGTCGAAATGCTGCCCTAAATGCAATCAAGAAGAAGACCTTAACGTTTTTCTAGGCCGCAATTTGAGGAGGGTTTTTGTGTTCCCCGAGATGTTTTCCTAATCTATAGTCTCAAGTCTTAGCTAAGCCACAAATAATGAGAAGAAAAGGTGCATTCCTAGCTATCAAAGAGAAGACCAAATGTTGCCTAAACACAGTCCATGGAGAGGATCCTATCAGCCATTAGACACTATAAGGCTATGTAGTAATAAGGTTGATAGGAAGTCATTAGGTAAAGATAGTTGGCTTGTCTTGCTGTTGGGCTGGGCCGTAGGCCATAGCCAGTAGCATAGTGGACCGAAGTTTGATATGACAACATATTTAGGTGCAACACAATGGATAGTATGGTTCAACACATGATGTAATAAAATGCAGCTTGGTTGTATCAACATGGTTGTATTGGTAGTATGTTTAGCATACTTGGATGGGTAGAGCATGATAAATGAAGTGCCTTGTGTAGGTAGCATGGATGTAATACTATGCTGCACAACGATACAACATGGTGATGATGGGAAGGTAGACATAGTAGCAGCACGATGCATTACAACAGCTTGTTGGCGATGGGTACAATAGTGATAGAATGGTGCAGCATAGTGCACAACAATGGGTACAATTGTGATTGGGTGCATCTCAGTGAATGGGTGCAGCGCAATGACGGGTGCAGCATGATGATGAGGTGCAACATGGTGATGGAGTCTCCTTGGAGGATCAACATGCCTTCACCTGAGTCCATATTAGCTATCTAATGTGAAATCTTCTTTGAGAAGATCTCTGCTCTTATTTAGATAAGTCAAAATGTTGACTTTTGATGTATATGTACTATCTCTCTCTCTGTCTGATTAGCTATTGAAGAACATATCAGAAGAATTAATCAAGGGTTTCCCAACATTGGGGTTTGTCCCTGGCTGGCACCACATCTTGTGTCCTCTTGTCTTGGCTTGTCTTCTGCGATTTATGTTTATGTTCTATCTGCATTTTACTATCATGCTAAATGTGGTTGCTCATCTGGAATTGATATTGAGCTAATATGGAAAATTGAAGAAAATTTGCTATCAACGTAGAACATACCTAAAATTAACATGGTATCAGAGCTTGGTGAAGACAAAGCCCAAGAAAGAGTGAAATAGAAATCACCGAAGACAATTGGAAAGGACAAAAAGGCTTAATGGGTTCCTCATTGCTCTTCAAATTCACCAACGGTGAAGTCAAATCTGAGAATATTATCCGAGAGGCGTAGTGGAAGCATCTGATGGACTACCTAAAGATCACTTCAATGGGCATTCTGGATCTAAGGGTGGAAGGAAACGCAGATGCCTTGCTTGCAATAAATTTGACCATTATGCGAAGGAGTGCCCGAATGGTAGGGACGCATCACTTGATGATGATAACAATTATTCCAGGGACATCTTCAATGATCATAGGAATGACAAGTAATGCAGGTCATGAACGAAATGGTCAACTCTTCAAAGAAAGCAAGGAACTCGAGGTATGAAAAATCAAATGTTGTTTCTGATAAGCTAAAGAAGTATTTCTCTGCTACTTCTCCTGCAGACTCTTTGGGAATTTGGCTTATTGATTGTAGTGCTTCAAGGCACTTCATTGGATAGAAGGAATCTCTATCTAATCTAGTAGAGATGGAAACAATCGTGGGGATTATACTTGGAGTCAATGCCACCTATCCTGAAAAAGGGAATGTCACCCCTCAATTGAATGAGGGCAACAAAATTCATTTACAAGAGTTCCTTTATGTACCTAATCTCAAGAAGAACCTGGTGTCCATTTCAGCAATGGAAGTTAAAGGATTCAAGGTGGCACTCATCGATGGAAAGGTACATGCTTGAAAATGGAATTTTCAAAGATGCTTTTATTCTTGGGTTCAAGGTTGGAAATTTGTATCAAGTTGTAGGAAGTCCATTGGGGACCATGTCAGTTAACACATATCTTCATAGCATCGAAGGTCTACTTATTATGTGGCCCTACCCGATGTGAGACAGATGGTGATAGGGATGCTTGAAGTTAAGAAGAGCATGAGGGTACATGTCCGAGATGTACCAAAGGAAAATCTTGCAGGGGGGTCATTCCCTCATGTAGCAATTCCATAGGTTTCGAACAACCGGAGGTGTTTTAGATTCATGATCAGGAATCTCATTTATGTTATTGGATTGTTAGGGCCTGACCCAGGTTCGAAGTTAATTAGCCAAACAAATCCCTGTACTACTAACCCTTTTGGCAATATTCCAAGGATTGTGGATTGAGGTCTCACCCGAAGTAGTATGGGGGGGTGCTTGAACAAGGTTTCCACACCCTTGAGATGTCTGAGGGGTTGATTTGATCCAATTGCTAGTCCCTGCACACAAGCTACTTCGCGCACTTCCTTGGACTTCACACCCTGATAGACTTGTCTTCGGGCAGCCCGAACTAGGGCTTGTGGGGCTTTCGTACTATTGGAACAACGTTCTACACTATTTTCCTAAATCACACCCAAGATCTTACTTTCCTTCCTACGCGAGTTAGTTATCTTCGCGCAAGTAGAAGCCTTGTGTTATATTTATTTATACAGTACATACATATAAGTTCACGCAACAAATAAACAATAAACTTGCAAATTATACCCAATAATACGTAAAGCAAGAAAAGATACACAGGAATATGGTAGAATTCTCTTTATTAATTCTTCCCATGGTTACAGACTCGACCTGCGCTGCGCACTTAGATGCAAGGGTCTGCGCCCTTTGCGCACATAGTTGTGGAGCCTTCTCCTACTCTACGACCCAAGACACACTTCACACTTCGACTCAAGCTCTTAGACTCGTCATGATTCTTTTTTGTTTCTTTCTTTCCTGTCTTCTACACTTAGAGCCTCGCTCTATTTATACAATCCCATGGTCTGTGGACCATGGGTAGGTCTATCAAGCTAACATTACATTACAAAAACAAGGGCATACAACCCTATGACTCGATTATGACCTCGCACTCTGCGCCCACAAATCGCGGAGCCTTTAAAATGGAATTGGTCAAAACTTGGGCTTTAAGCCCAAAAACATGCCTTGGGGGGGATTCCATGCCCAATAGGCCTCCAACACAAACATCGTGACTTGCCCTCGAGTCACTCTGTTGTTGCGAAGATCTTCGCACAGAATCCCTCCAACTCTGTTCGAACTACTACAAGGACGTTGAATTGAGGCTTCTGTGATCCATATTAGGTTTAAGAGAGATTTTTCGGCGTAAAGCACAAGATAATTCATTTGTCGACGTGTTTCAAACCAACAAGTGTGGTTAATCGTCAGGACAAGTTGAATGAGCAGATCAGGCTTTTCATGTTAAATAGATAGAGCAGAAACTCCAACGGCTGTATTCCATGACACGGTAACAGCTATATTGACAACGGCTAGATTTGACTGGATCAGGGGAATAACCATTATTTAATTAAAATTTAACTTTGGTTAGTTAAATTATTATTAAAACAAGAGTAAATGTACCCTTTTTAACCACTTATAAATATATACTAAAAATAAATTATAATTAATTAACATTAATAGTTAGTTAACAAAGTTGTTATATCTAAGAAGTTAGAGTAATTAATAGTTAATAAAATATATATAAAAATACATAAATATATAGTCAAAGGACTGATCCATATACTAATAAATATAAATTAATTATAAACTAAATCAATTTAAATATAGCTAAATATAGAAGTTAAACAATTATATAAATAATAGATAATAGAGTAATACAAATTATAATTATGAATATAAAATAGATATATTACACATATATATAAATATAAATTATAAAATAAATAATTTAAGTAAATGGTAATTATATAAATAGAGTGAATAAGTAATACAAATTATAATTATGATATTATAAATAAATATATATACACATATATAAAATATAATTATAAAATAAATTAATTTAAGTAAATAGTAAGTTATTCAAGTTATTAAAACTAAATATTTAGAGTAGTTAGTTATAAAAATATTAGGGTAATAGTAAGTTATAATATTATTTACATTTGTAATATTAAAAATAAATTAACAAATTAAATTTTAATTCAATCGTTGTTTATAAAAGCTAATTAAATATAAATATTAGAGTAAATTAAGGGTTAGAAAGCAAAGTTTTAATATTTAAAAATTAAAGGTTAAAATAATCAAAGATTAATTTTAAGCTTATTTTCTTTACGTTATATAAAAGAAAGAAAAAAAGGCTACTACAAAACCTCAGACTAAAAGAACCTCAATGAACAAAGGCCCCAGGAAACATGAAACCACGGGTAAAATCCTAAAATACAACAGGAAAACCAAAACAAAGGGAAGGGAAGGCATGAAGACCACGACTAGGAGGAGAGGGCTGGGACCTAACAACTACTTATCTTCCAGCGATCCTCTCTATTGAGATTGTTTGGCCTTTTTTTCGATCTCAAGTGCTTCCCTAAATTTCTGGTGATGGAAATGGGACACTCTAGGAATCACACTAGCCTCCTCGATACAGATATGATGATTGGTTTTCTCCACATGCTCTGTACGAAACTGTCCTATTATTTGTTGATGGTTTTGCTTGCTGCCTACTTTGTTGCGCTTGAATAGGAGTAGAGGGAGTCAATGTTGAGGAATTACTTGCCGTGTTAATTCCTCTTTATCCTCATGTGGTATGCACGCTTTGACATTGTCTGTCTTTTCTAAACTTCCATCCCATGCTTCCTCTTCTATTAACTGCACATATTTGTTGATTATAATTTTCTTGGTTAATGGATTGAAGAGTTTGTATGCCTTGGATTCATCACTGTATCCAACAAATATGCATTTCTCCCCCTTGTTGTCCAACTTCTTTCTCAACTCATCTGAGACATGTGCATAAGCCACACATCCAAAAACTTTCATGTGAGTGACATTTTGTTTTCTTCCACTCCATGCCTCTTCTGGAACGATGTTTTGGACGCTTTTGGTTGGAAATATATTCAATATATATGTTGCACAAGCGATAGCTTCAGCCCAATAGTCATTTGGCAAATGCTTTGCCTTCAACATACTCCTTTCCATCTCCATAATGGTCCTATTCTTCGTTTCTGCCACACCATTTTGCTGGGTGTATATCTTGTTGTAAATTGCTTATGAATTCCATGTTCCTTGCAAAATGGAAGGAAGTCATTTGAGATGTATTCTCCACCTCTGTTTGTCCTAAGGACTTTGATGTGTCTGCTTTCTTTTCAACAAGAGCCTTGCATTGGCGAAAGCGCTCAAACACTTCACTTTTCTGTTTTACAAAAAAGACCCATGTCTTCCTTGTGTAGTCATCTATGAAGGTCAGTACATAGTGACTGCCACCAATTGATGGTGTGTGCATTGGTCCACATAAATCTGAGTGGAAAATCTCCAAAGGTGCCTTTGCCCTCACTGACTTTCCTGCTGGAAATGTCTCTCTATGTTGCTTGCCCAAGTTACATCCTTCACATATGTTGTCTGGTTTTTCTATGAGTCGTAAACCCTACACCATGCCTTTTATATGAAGCAAATTCAAACCTCCAAAGTTGAGATATCCAAATCTCAAGTGCCATAAGTAGTTTTCATCTTTTACCTCAGTTTGAAAGTTTACTTGTGTGACAGCTGCCCCTTTTCTTCCATTTTCTTGTGAGTTCATAGATAGTTGTTCCTGTGCACCTTCTTTCTACAAATCCGATATTATTTTTAGGGGAAACATTCTATTTTCTATCATCTAAACCTTTGCAATCAACTGTCTGCTTGGAGGCCTATCAAAAATTGTGCACACGTCATTTTTTAAGAAGACATTGTAGCCCTTTTGCATGACTTTCCAACGCTCATGAGATTATGTTTAAGACAGGGGACAAAGTAAAAATCAAAGATGTACTTCTTCTTACCCTTCTTTGTTAGGATATTAACTCTTCCTTTTCCCATGACAGAGACTTTGCTATCAGTCCCTAATGTCACTTTAGATTTCACACTTTCATCTAGATCAAAAAACATTTCTATGTTTTCTGACATGTGTTTCCTACACCCTGAATCTAGATACCATATATCACTCTGTTTTTCTTGTGCTACATTGCAAGCTAAATAAATGCTATCATGGCTCAAATTTTCTCTTGTGAAATTTACACTTGGTTTACTACTAATGTCATATTGCTTCTTTCTACATTCATTTGCATAATGACCATACTTCTTACAGTAATGACATTGAACTTGAGATTTATCAGACCTCTAACCTTGTGTTTCATTTTGGCTTGGGCCTTGACTTGGATTTTGATTGTTGCCTCTTCCATTTGAGCTTGAAGGGCTGCCTCATCCACCTCTGTGTGGGCTTCTTCCTCTTCCTCTAGCATATGATCTTCCTCTGCCTCGACCTTAACCAAATGATACATATGTCTTGAAGGCATGCTCCAATGAAGAGCTTTCTTCTCTATTCAGTCTATGTTCATGAGAAATCAGTGATGCGTTAAGCTCATCCACTGAGAACTGTGAGAGATCCTTTGTCTCTTCTATGGCCAGAACAATGGCCTTAAACCTTGTTGGCAAACTTCTCAAAACTTTCTCAACTATTCTTCTTTCCTCAAGTGTCTCACCATGAGGCCTGATTTGAGTAACCAACCTACTTACATGTGTAAAAAAAGAGTCTATATTATCAGACTCTTTCATACAAAGTGTTTCAAAGTCTCTCCTCAACATTTGCAGCTTTGTTGTTTCGACTTTTTCCATGCCTTGGTAGGTTGTTTGGAGGGTGTCTCATGCTTGCTTGGACTTTGTTGCTACTGCAACCCTTGGGAAAATACTTTCATGAACCACTTGAAAGATATAAAACAGGGCTTTTGAATTTTTCTTCCTGTTGTCCCTTAACACATCTCTTTATTGTTGAGATATGGCATTGTATGTTTTTGCATCTTCTGGTTCTTGAAAAATATTCTCCACCAAATCCCAAATGTCTTGAGAAGAAAATAGGGTCTTCATTGTAATAGCCCAATAATCATAATTTTTTCCACTAAACTGAGGTATTTGAGGACTATTCAAGCTTGTGTTTGGTGTTGCCATTTCTAAGCGTAAAAACAAACTTTCTACCTGCTGGTAAATATGCTAAAAAATAATGCGCACTCAAAAACAATTTTTGCTGTTAGTAATAACACTCGTTTTTACACTAACAGAGTTTAACCTACTCTGATACCATGTTAGAAATATTTAGCGAATTTAATTTTCTTTTTCGCCGAGGGGAAAGGCAGAGAGTTATGGCTTTCGCGAAGCTACTTTTGCGAAACTAGGTTCGCGCATCGCGAAGTAGATTTCGTGGAGATACCTTTGTACACCTTGAGGCTCAATTCTCAGACTTGGATTTCGTGCACCTCAGAACTATTCTAGAGACTTAATGAATACTCACAGCAAAAGTAACAAGATAGGTTTGGAACAACACACTAAAACTTAGTATTCATTTCTTAAACATGAAAATACATCTACATGAGACTGTGGCTCATTTATAAAGTAAAATAAGAGTTTTACAGTGATTTAAACTTATGCGAAATAACACACAGTAAAAGAGAGTAACTATTGTTTTCATGCGCCCACTAAAAATTGCTCCACCATTTTCTCCACAGAGACTTGTGCTCTTTTCTTTTGCCCTCTTACTCTCTAACCTCTCTACCCAGTCTAACTCTCAACTTTTACATTCATATATAATTCAACATACAATTTTACATTTAATTCATGACATAGCGAAGTTAATTTTGATGTTGTTGTTGAGTGTGATCAGATTCACATAGGTGTTTCTGGAGTGTGGGAAAAGTTGTTAGGTTAATTCTTGCCCATATTTGTTTACCTAAGTACATAAATTCTTTAAATTCTTTTGTTGGGTTTTTGAATGGTCCGCGTCTAACTTTAGACCTTCTATCTTCACACTCAGACGCAACCTGCAAAAATGTCTTCAAGCAGAGATGCAACCTGCAAAAGTGTCTGACATGTATGGCTACTGTCAGGCTATTTATTCTGGTGGTTGGGATTATTATTTCCAATAGCTACTTGCTCATTGATAAAAAGGAAATTTATAAGTTGTTTGGAGCATCGCACACTTAAGCCTCATTGCTGAGAATAGCGAAGGGAAGGTTTGAAGTACGAACAGATAATTAATAGGAAAAAAAGAACTCTGTCAATTTGAAGTGATTAGCAATGGGAAAAGTCATCTAGTAATAATGAGGAACCCTTCAATTAATTTCATAAATCCAAATTCCATATCATATCAAAATCAACGTATTATGTTACGAACTGAATAATATCAACAAATATTCAAATTTTTCTAGCCAATTGCACCGAACTTGGTAACCAACTTTGAAAGCACATCGAATCACTAATACAATGAGCTTGTCTCCTTTGTTGGCCGACTAGTCAACAAGGTTATCCCAAGGTTGGGGTTGGGTTGTATTTTCTTTGTCAACACAATTGTCACAAGTCTTGATTCCTTCGAGTGTTGTAGGCAAGTTGATGGCCTTAAATATGCTTAGTGTCTTTATTGGTTTTCAATCCATGCTGCTCACTCAAGTCTATTCATCTATGCACTTCTGCCTAAGAGTTACATGGTTCTCTTACTCATCCAAACTGTGTCAATATATGAAACAATATTGCAAAGGCATGTCACTCCTCATCAATGTTTGCCCCTCCTCGATCAAGATCCTTTACTGAGCTTGTTGCCAACATTCGAACCTAAGATTCCATTAATCTTTGGACTTGCAAAATTTCCCCAAGACGCAATAATATCGAGCCAATGTGAACACAATCACTCTTCGAACCAAACTAAAATCTATGTTGGAATCTCATAACAGAGACTCACTGAATCATAAATAATTACATCAATCCTCAAAAGGCATTCAACCTTTCTACGAGCCTCTTGTATGCCTATAGCCAATTCTACTCAAAGTAAACAAGTCTTTGAAACTCTTACATGGGTTTCTATCCAATTCTAAAACGGATAATATTTATATCTAGAGAGAAATGTTATGTAGAGAGATGATATAAAGATGAACAAAAGATAAAAATTGTACTTATTCCTTAACAAATATATGTGCACCTTTTTATCCAAAATCTTACTTCCGAATATACTTGGGAGCTTCTTCCTCTTCGAATTCATTAAACCTCTAATTCTGGGAAACCTTAATTTTCACTATTGCACACCTACTTAGATATACAAAAACATTATCTGGAAAATATCTCAACAGAAATAGTAAAAATGGGTCATATATCCATTAGCCTAAAAACTACTAGATTCCTATCACTACATCTATTACACTGATAGAGGCCCACTTGACTAGTCACTAAAACAACCTAACACGTTAGCATAATTACAATGAGACATATGGCTAATTTCCAAACTACAGTTCATAATTTGTACAATTTACTTATGAGGAAATTCCTTTCCCTATAGAGAATTTTGTGACACATGATGGTCTAGACATAATATGTAGTTGATGCTCCTACATCAAACTCCACATGTAGAAATTGTTTTACCTCCTAGTCAAATTCCTTTAATATGTGAAACCCTTTAGGGTCCCTAACTATATGTTGTAGTTTCCCACTTCATTTGAATTTTTGGCTTGAGGCGGTTCTTAGTTCCCCTGGATCCCAATCCTTACTTCACAACTTCCCATATACTTTCATGCTACTGCTCCAATCCTTAATTCAACTTTCCAGGACCCCATGTTTCATTTTTTTGTGCTCCACTCTCCTTGCTGAGATAATATTGTACAATAAACTTGTTATCAGTTGTCCTTTTCCTTCAACAATCCCAGATTTTGTTTTTTGGTTGTTTCACCTTTTCCATATTGTTGCAGTATTACATAGTCAACCATGTGCTATAAATAGTTTCCATTTCCTCATCACTGTCTGATTCCCTAGGTACTTCCCTTACCATCATTATTATTTCCTCAATCTCCATGTCCAATCTTCCTTCTAGCTAGTACATGTTTCTTCTTTGCTTGTCCATATTATTAACACCATTCAATCTCATTAGTGTCCATAGGATCTCAACCTCCACCTCATCAATATTAATTCCATTCTTCTACATCCTAATAGCATTAAATAAAATACATTTTTTCCAATTTCTTGCAACCTTCTATTACCGCTTGCTGCCCTGTACTCCTTGTTTGCAATTGAAATAAATTTTCCTGAGACACACTAACATCATCATTCTCTTCCTTTTCTTCTTCTCCTCAAAACATCAGTTGTTATTTCTCTGCTCCTACAACTATGCCTCCAACATTTTGTTTAACATCATCATACAAATTTTATGCCTCAACCATTTCATCCCCCCTCAACTCTTTGGCTACATTCTTTGTGCATTCTCTCATTCTAGGATCTTTTAGACAATCCTCTAGAGACTTCAACTCTTGTTCATAAAATGACATCGTAATAACTATAAACTTTTTCCACATTCTTTGCAGGTGTCTTCACATTCCTACTCTTTATTTTCACTCCTCTTCGTAACATCCTTCCAATGTTTTTCTTCATCAGTTGTGTGGCTATAAGCCAACATCATAACTCCTTCCATATTTTCTTGCTTTTGTTTTTTGAAGCCATCTCTGCACCTTCATTTATTTGACCACATGTACATGTTCTTCATCTACAAAATTCACACATAAATTGTCAACGTGAGGCTTCCTTGCCTCTCTTATGGTCAAAAATCCTTCCCTTGGTCCATAGGCCTTTTCCTTGCCTTTCATTCTAATAAAGAATCAATTATGTCCTTCTTCTTTCCCATGGATGCCAAGTGCCATGGCCACTCTTGGAAATTGCTTGCAGTTCATTCCTCCTTGTCTGTCTTCAGGGAACAATTTTATTTCTCCTTTTTTTTGCCTCTAAGAAGTTACCTCATCCTGCCTTGAGGACTATCCACCATTTGTTATATTAATTTTGCCTCCCTAAAACAACTTAGTATTCTCATTCTCATTGTGGACTAGTTTTCCATTATCCTTTCTTGCAAAAATTGCATTCACATCAAATTCACCAATCTTAAAAACAAAAGGCCCTATAGCTTCGCCTAGTTCTTTTCCCATCAATTCCTCTGTCAACTTTGCATATTGATTTCTCATGAGACTTTTACTTAGGGTCTCATCACCATCATAATATTGCAGTTCCTTTTGTTGTTCTAGAATTTCCATACAATCTATGAGACTTCCAGGTAGTCTCTCTTCATCCTCTTATTTAAGAATGTCTCCTCCATCCACATTATTTATGCCAACCTCAGATGGTTGCGCTTCTTCATCATGCTTATGACCTGTGCATGAAAAAAAATTATTAGTTTTAAAAATATTAGGAACATGAGCTTCTACTGGTGCTACTTGCATCATTTGTTTGTTTGGAGTTTTTCCACAGTCCATGATGCTTTTCACCAATCTCCTTTCCTTATCTCAAAGGAGTGATCTTCCTTCTGCTTCTTCTTTGGGCTTAGCTTCTCCGAGATTTTGTTCTTCCATTCATTCTTGTATAAAAGGCCTCATCCTCTACTTCACTAGCCCTGTGGCTTTGGCGATTTCCTCTTAAAACTCTTACCTTTAACAAATAACTTGAACCTCCTGCTCACGTTTTGTATCTAACCATTTTCCCTCTTGTGTAGCAGTTGTATTAGCACATTAAGCTATGACTTCAACTCAATCATCTCCTTTTGAAAGTCTTCATCACTTAGCCTCATCATGGCATTTCCCTTGGCATCCTTCTCCCTTTTATTGTGGATTTTACTCGACCCTTCATCATGACCAATAATGGTCACCTTCTCCCTTCTCTACATGTGCTCCTCCATGTTCATCTTGAGTTGTAACCTACCCCAGTAACAAGCCTCACCTTCATTTTTGACTAAAAACTTGACATTCACCTAGCTATTGGTGTCCATCTTGTTTCCCTCCTTTGAAACCTCTTGAGCCCTCATTGATCCTCTTTGGTTTTCACACCTTCTGCTCACCTCTTGAAAAATTCACTTGTTCTCTCCTTTTGAGGATCTCCGATCCTCTTAACTCTTGTACTGCAACTGGGTTCTTCTTTTTTTGTTTTGGTCTTCTTGTTGCATGCTCCTTTCTACCACATTCCTCAATAACACTACTCAGGCTCTCCTCAAAGATTATCACAGTACTATAATGTCGCTACCATTTTCTTATCAAATGAAATTTTAAAGACTAGATTTACCTCCTTTAATGATAGAGTCTTCTCATCTTCCTGGATGTACTCTGCTCCCAAATATTCTCTCAGAACTCCTCTTCATTTTTTCTGAGTTTCTCTATCTCCTTCAAGTGCAATTTCCTTAGTATTCTATGCCACGAGTCTCTTCACCATCCCTACTCACTCCTTCAATCTTACTTTTCTAAGATAAAGATATTAGTAGTCATATACTATAAAATTCATTACTTCTTGGGTCTTGCTCCAAATCTCCACAAGATTATTTTTTCCCTATCTTCAAAAATTATCAAAAATTACTATTCACCAGTTGCAATCTCCCTTTCAATGATAAAAAAAAGTGTCGATTTTGATACAACCTAATAATAGGCCCCTTCAGTGGGCGGTCGAATATACGCAAGATCTTAATTCTTTTAACTTCACCAACCAAGAAACCTTTCTATGTCCTCCTCAACGACCATGCATCTTCTTCTATTTCTCCTTTTCTACTAGGCGACAATCTACGTCCCCTTTTTGTGTTTCTTTATAAAAAACAACCTCATTATATAAATGTATGAATAATCCCTCATGGACCCTGCAATTTCAAAACCTCTTTATATAATACAACCTCCGATCATAGATATGCATAGTTCCTTATGGGCTTTTCGGCATTGCGTGTCCCAATAGAGAAGGTTAGAAGCTTCAAAATTGGTTTGAGCTTTCAACCTTCCATGCATGTCTCTTCCATTGAGCCCGACTATGGTAGGCTCTCACTTAACCAAAATTGATAGGTTGACCCTGAATTAAAGTCAAAGGTCAGGCCTCTTCGAAAGCACGATGAATCACTAATACACCGAGCCCCACTCCTTTGTTCGCCGATTGGTTGACAGGGCTCTACCGAGGTCGGTCTCACGATATATTTTCTTTGTCAGCTTAATTGTCCCAAGCCTGGATTCCTTTCTCAATCCACGTTCCTCACTTAGGTCTATTCATCTCTGCACTATTTCCCGAGAGTTACATAGTTCCCTTAGTCGAACAAACTCAATAGTTATGTAGTTCAAGGTCTGGACTCTCTCCTCAGCCAATGCATAAGGGACATGTCGCTCCTCATCAATGGTTTCCTCTCCTCAATCACAAACAGTTGTTGGGCTTATTTCCAACATTCAAACCCAAGATCCCATTACTCGAACAAACTCAACACTTATGTAGTTTAAGGTCTGGACTCTCTCCTTAGCCAATGCATAAAAAAAATATTGTAGGGGCACAATGGTTTCCCCTCCTCAATCACAAATAGTTTTTGGGCTTATTTCCAACATTCAAACCCAAGATCCCGTTACTCGAACAAACTCAACACTTATGTAGCTCAAGGCCTGGACTCTCTCCTCACCCAATGCATAAAAAAATATTGTAGGGGCACGTCGCTCCTCATCAATGGTTTCCCCTCCTCAATCACAAACAATTGTTGGGATTATATCCAACATTTAAACCCAAGATCCCATTAATCATTGCACCTACAAAATTGTCACAAGACAACATAATATCGAGCCAATGTGAACACAATCACTCTTCGAACGAGACTTAAACTCTACACTGGAATATCATAATTCATACTCATTGAATCATAAATAATTACACTGATCCTCAAAGAGCATTCAACCTTTTCTACAGGGCTCTTATGGCCCATCCTAGTAAGAGTGAACCAGACTTCTAAACTCTTACAAGGGTTTCCTGTACAATTCTCAAACAGGAAAAATTAAAATCTAAAGAGAAATATTATGCAGCGAGATGATATACATATGCACATAAGATAAATGCTATATTCATTCCTTATTAGAGATATGCACGGACCCTTGCGGACCTTCTGTTCGAAATCTTACTTTCAAATATATTGGAGAGCTTCTTCCTATATGATTCATTAAACCTATAATTCTGATAGACCTTACTTTTCACTATTACACACATACTTATATACACAACAACAATGGCTAAAGATATTCTATCAAAAATAGTAAAAATGGGATATCTGTCTAATAGCCTTAAAAAATGCCAAATTCCTATCCCTACATTTGTTATGTTACAAAGGTCACATATGGAGTGACTAGAACAACCTAACACCATAATTACAATGAGCTACATGGTTAATTTATAGCTTACAATTCTTAATTTGTACAATTTACTTATGAGAAAATTCTTTCCCCTTCTTCTTTAGAGAATTTTGTGAGCCTTCTTGGTCTAAACAAAATATGAGATTGATGCTTTTTTTTGGCATGAATCTTGTTAATTTTTTTTTTAATATATATATATAATATATATAATATATATTATATAGATATATATTTACATTTTATAATAATAATGAAGATGTATTTAGAAAAAAATAAGTATTCTAATACTTATTAAAGATTTAATTTATATAATATATTATTATTATTAATCTAGTCAAATCTTATTCAATTTACACATCTCATAAATCTAGTTATTAAAACAAGAATTGACAAATTATTTTAAATCATCTAACACTTCACACATACCAAACATCTCCTTTTTAATATTACATTATATAACAAATCTTAACCATGACCGTTCCATCTAAATTAGGTATTTGGGTAAAAATGTAAAAAATAAATTAAATTCAATCTTATAAATAATTTTAAATTAAACCAATTTATAAAAACGATTTTAAATCAAATTTCTTTTATCAGACCTAACTAAACCTAACTACATGTTAGAAAATAAATAAGAAATTCTCACCAAACAAAAAAATCCTGAACTGAAATAATATCCATTTAAATTGCTCCACTGCTTTAGAAATCAATAAAGACTACAATAAATATGTCCTACCTAAAGCTAGTTTTCCAAATCACATTATAGAATTATATTAAAACATGAACCATGATGTAGATTACAATAAATATGTCGTACATAAAGTTTGTCAAATCACATTATAATATTCGATTAAAAACCTGAACAACATATATTCTAACACTCTGATCATGAATGCAAAGTTTTTATCTCTCAATCAAACCTCAAATGTATTCATAATTAAACCTATAATGAATAGATTCCCAATGTTGAGAATATAGTGCATGACAGTATTCTATTCCAGAGGAGGAAAACAAAGTAACTAGGTATCTCAGTGAGAATTACAATTTTAATATGAATGAGTTTTGTTTAAGTTAAATTTGTTGTTTAAAATAAAATTTTAAATATATAAATGATTTTAAGTTTAAAAAAATTTTGTAACTCATATTATATACGCTTCACACATAAAATTTAAAACTTATAATTTGTAAGAATTGTTACAAAACATGTAACAAAGACCATCACAAAATTTATAACATTTAGATTACACTTACATATATGATTAAAAAAGCGCTACATAGACAATACGGAATTATGTAGAGTGCATATATCTTCTCATTTACAATACGGAATTATGTAAAGTGCATATATCTTCTCATTTAGTCTATGAAATATTGATTAGTTGGCTTCTCTAAAGTTTTTTTTGAGTTCTTTATAATGCTATTTTTTGGAGATTTTGGTGATGGAATCAGTCGAAAAAATTAAGGTTAAATCTTGATTTGTTGCAGTTAAAATGGTTTTTTAATTGGATTCAGCACTCTGAAAAACCCTTGGGAGGACTTGATTGTGCAGAAACTAGTTATCAAACTTGGGATTCCAATAAATTGCTGCCGGATTTTGACCGAAAAAACCCACCAAAAAAGCTTCCAAAAAAATCACAACTGCCTTTTTTATGTCCCTCAGAATTACGGAATGTTATACACCAAGACAATAATACAACATCGGAATTTCACTCGCTATATTTTGATTTTAAGTTTAATGTAAGAAGCCTATTATGCAAAATTCAAATGTATGTGCTTCTGTGCTGCTATTACCCTAATAGCTTGCTAATATTTACGACAAATATGTGCCGCTACCAATACCAATATCGTACGTAATGTTCACGCGTTGCAATAGTTATGAGCTTTAAAGTTTATATTATCCTTGGGCGTTGACAACGTACATAATCTCAACGATACATTCACACTATTTGTTTTACATTTACCACAAAAAATCAATTGGAGCTGAGTTACTGCAGTTTGAACGGCTTCGCAATCTGATGATCGGTGCCAGAAGCATAGATTGTTTGTGATAATTCTGTTAATTAATCAACTCCCAGAACTTCTTACAAAATTAGGCAGATTATACAGTGTTATGTTTTTGGTACTTAATTATCATACCTTATGGGGATCATCTCGCGTTCAAATTAATGGGCAACGCCATTAGTAACTGGAGTGATGAAAATAATTTGACAATCCCATATTCATATATTCACAGTTAGAGAAAGGCGGCAATATGCTGAACACACAAAATATAATGCATGCATAAACATCAACGACCGTTAAGTGTCACTGTACGTTGCCTTACACAGCAAAAGCCATTAAGTTTCGTTGTAAGCTCCGTTATTTTCATGCGTGTTTCAGTGATCCTTTTATTTACCATTTGTTCAGTATATAGAAAAATAAAGTGCGAAACGAAATGTAATGAAACAATCGACATTTTTATTAACAACAGTGGATATATTTTTAGGCATTGTATGCCAATGGATGCACACGACAAGATCTAAGAAGATTGGTAAGAATTGACTCGTCCTAAGATGATCAATATGATGATGGGTTTCCTAGAAGCCAAGCAATACATACTGTACTATTGTACAGTCGCTATTATTCGAAAAGCAACTTCATAATATTGACCCTGAAAGGAAAATAGATTGAACACAAAAACAAGTATTTATCGTCAGCCGAGAAACATTAATGCAATTAAAACAGCATAAAGATACAGAAGGAGATTAATGAAAGGAAACGGTTAGAGATATGTACCTTAATTATGAGTAAACAGGAGGATGATGAGGAGGGACCGTGTAATGTGGGGGAAAATGATAGATCGGAGGAGACGGATTGAATGGAGGAGGCTTTACTATCGGAGTAGGTGGGGACTTGTGAACAGGCGGAGGGGTAACCGTGGGCTTGGGAGGAGATTTGAGCACCGGGGGAGGAAATGTTATTGGCTTAGGAGGAGCTTTGTGCAGCGGAGGTGGATATGCTATGGGCTTGGGAGGAGTTTTGTGAACTGGAGGGGGAAATACTATCGGTTTTGGGGGAGTTTTGAGAATGGGTGGAAGGAATACGGTAGGGGTCGGAGGAGGTTTGTAGACCGGAGTAGGATGTGCGATCGGTTTGGGAGGAGTTTTGAGAACTGGAGGAGGATATACAATCTGTTTGGGGGGAGTTTTGTTAATGGGTGGAGGGAGCACTGTCCGTGTGGGAGGAGTTTTGTGCACTCGAGGAGGAAATACTATCGGTTTCGGAGGAGTTTTATGAACTGGAGGGGGGAATACTATCGTCTTGGGGGGAGTTTTGTGCACGGGAGGAGGGAATACTATTGGTTTGGGTGGAGAATTATAAACTGGCGGAGGAAAATCGATTGGCTTAGGTGGGGCGTATGTAGCGCCACTGTCATATGCGTGCAGGCATAAGCTTGCGACGAAGATAAGAATCATGGCCGAGTGAGTACCTTCCATGTTTGACAACATGAAGATGGACAAACAATGGTAGAGTGCAATGGGAAGGGCAGTCAATATTGTTTATATAGGCACTAAATTCTTAGGGTGGGAAGGCATCGACGAAAGGTTCAAGTGTACGATATGTAACAGATCAGCAGGAAGTATAAATAAATGGAAAGAATATGATACCATTTTCTCGTGTTCCAAGCCTACTAGTTTCGGCCGGAGTTTCAGAACTATAATTGGTATGGGATATATTAGTTTTCTATGATTTGGAAAAGAAATATAAATTCAGGAAGGCGGTGGAGTCGACTACAATTTAGCATAAAGTTCCTTTCCCGGCTCATGCCCGTAGTTATGTTCATGCATCCCCATACACCGATCAATGCCAGAGAACCAGAACCATATGTGGACTATACTGAGCCAATCGGTTTAATTGTGGTGATGCGCATTTTTCGTCGATCAAATGATTTTGAAAGCGAAAGTGTGATTATTTTAAAGTTGGATAACGTTATCGTTTTGGAATACTCTTTTAGCCTTTATCTTCCCTATCTCATCAATGCCAAGACTAGGTCACCCAAAGCCACTTTTAATTTTAGTAAATTTATATTAATATTAATAATTTTATTTTAACTAAAAGGAAATTAGATTCTTGTTAAATTAGTGAGATGGTTATTTTAAGCAAGGGTAAGGCGCCCCTAAACCGCTAAACAAAGGACAAAGCCAAGGCAAGCTGGCCCAGGACAACCTGCGAAAGCCGCAAGCAAAGAACAACACCGCGAAAATGAAGGACACAGGAAATTGGTGTGAATTCCATAAGAGCTCCACTCACAACACAAGTGAGTGTCGGGCCAAGCAGTGACTGGTGGCCGAGCTAAAGGTTCCGGAATCAGATGCATGTTCAGACTCTAGGACAGAACCCGATAAGGGAAATGACAAAGTGAAGCAGATTTTTGATGCAGAGCCCAACACCACCATTGCCACTAGGAAGATCCGAAAGGAGGAACCCGAAGATGCAGAGGATGAGCACCTCTTCCACTCCTAGATGTGGGTAAAGGGATCCTCACTACAGTTCATTATCGACAGCAGGAGCTGAAAGAACCTCATCTCGACAGAGTTCGTGAAGCGGCTCGGCTTACCAACCACAACACATCCACAATCGTACACCATCGGGTGGCTTCACCAAGGACGACATCTTCACGTGAAGCAGCAGTGCCGCCTTCCATACAACATCAAGCCCTTCACAGATGAGGTATTGTGTGACGTTGCTCCCCTTCATGTTTGTGATGTATTATTAGTCCAACCATACTTGTGGAAGCGACATGCTGTATATGAGTCAAGGCCTCGTGTTGTTATTGTTACTTTGGGAAATAAGTTGTACAGGATACCAGAGGTGGCACCGCCTACCACTGTCTCTTTGGCTATTGCAAAACGATGTAGTAAGCTCATTTCCAAAATCGCGAAATTTGTTTTCTTGATGATACGCCCTCACAGAAAGAAGAAGACGGTGGCCACGACCTCCAAACAGGGCCCCTCCGCGTGACAACTACAGATGGACAAGGTCATGGAGGAGTAAGAGGACATCTTCACATTCCCCGCAAGGGTTCCTCTACACTGTCAGTGAAGCACTCCATCGATCTGACCTCAAGTGTGCCGCTGCCAAATTGTAGAAATTCTCATTGTAGATTAACCTGATAATGCAATATACTAAAGTAAAATACTTAATATACGTTTACAATCAAACTTGTGGAAGCTTAATCGATTTGAACAAGATCAAGCAGAACACATATAATAGAAGCAAAATCAATGCACATGAGACACAAAAAATACTCAGGGGAAAGCCTCAGCTAAAAACCCCACTATGTGTACAATCATACAAGGTGGAAATACATCAAGATTATAGAAATCTTTAGCTCTCACAGCTAGCCAGGTCTTAGTACAATCCTCCTGGATGCTCACAGGGAAACAAGGCTTTTCACAAACCTTCTCTTCAGCCATCCAAGCCTCCTGTTTCCTTGTGCAATTTCTCTGGGTGATCCTCTTGTTACCAAGTGTAACATTGATCACTCAGACTTGTCCTACACCCTGTAAAACTGTGCAATCCTCAAGGAACCTTGTTCCTTCTACATTGATGAGTTTCCTTTATAGGAAAATTCCTCTAATTGATAGTACAATATCCCTGTCTTTAATCTCAACTGGGTTTTTCTCTTAATAGCCATGCATGAGTTATTTATGAGAGAATCTTCAGTTATCTGAAGTACACTAGTTTGATGCATGCATGCATTAAATGACTAAACTCACAATTAGTTTCTCAAATAGTTTGGAACTAATTTAACTGGAGTTTGTTCAGTAAACTGAGCTAACTAATTACAGCTCAAATACAGCTCAACCTTATTTCCTTAATTAAGGGACAATCTCCTTAATTGAAGGGATAACTGTTACATGACTTAAGAAAGACTTCTAACTTGAATTTCTCCAACTAATTAACTCAAGATGAATTAATTAATTATTTTCGAAACAGCTGGTGAGACTAAATTTGAATTTTGATTCTCAATTTTAATTCAAGGACAAATTAAAATTGGAATATTTAGAATGTTGTTTTTAGCATTTCTTGTTGCTATTCTCAATACTCCCTCTCAAAAGGAAAGGAATTCAACTCAATCCCGATCCTAAACCTTTGGAATGTTCTGCATACAACACTTCTCCCTAGTGTTGTTGCTCTAGAAAATCCAGAAACAAAAAAAAAACATCCAACCTAAACAGAATGATGCATCTGTCATCAAAGTCTCTGACGGTTATTGCCTCTGTCGATTGAAAACTCTGCGCTTTTGCTGACTCAGTCTTTCTGCACTGTTGTCAATCCTTCTCTGTGCTCTTCAGTATCTGACTGCTCTAGCCTCTCTCACTTTCACCTTTGATTGCATCAATCCCACTGATTCCTCTCGCTACTATGTAGTTTGGGCTCCCGTAGCAAGGTACGATCCATGAGATAAAACCTCTCAATGGACCCTACCTAGTTTAAACTTTCTTGAGGCTATCACTTCACATCGCCCCACCTCACACCTGAAGGTATGGCTGCATGTGATGCATCTGCCCACGTCACCAATTGTGGCTCCTCCACAATTGTTTGAGAATTCTTCTAAGATTGCATGTTGAGAGGTCATTTACTCTCCCTCTCAACCCCCAAGTCTCTAAACTTGGCCTTGTTCCTCAAGGCTTTGCATGCATATTGAACCTCAAGAGCATATAGTTTCTTGGCTAGCACACCAACTTGTTTCATTTGTCCTGCCATCACGAAATTTTCTGGAAAAATAGCTGATTTTAAATCAGCGATATCTCCCTCATCCGAACTCCAATTCAGCAGATTTTTTTTTTTTTTTTTAATTTGGGTATTTATTACCAAGGAATCCAAATCTGCTATTTTTTTCTGAAAATTGTGCATAGAAATGTTCATATCTGCTCTGCAAACCCTCGGCCCAAAACTCAAAACTTCGAAATCTCCTCTAGTATATTATTCTCAGCTCCGATAAACTTTTCTCTGATACCATGTAGAAATTATCAGTGGCAATATACTAAAGAAAAATACTTAATCTACTTCTACAATCAAACTTGTGGAAGCTTAATTGATTTGAGAAAGATCAAGCATAACACATATAACAAAAGCATAATCAATGCACATGAAACACACAAAACACTGAGGGGAAAGCCTCAACTAAAAACGTCGCTATCTGTATTATAATACAAGGTGGAAATACATCGAGATTACACAAAGCTTTAGCTCTCACAGCTAACCAACTCTTAGTACAATCCCCCCGGATGCTCACAGGAAAACAAGGCTTCTCACAAACCTTCTCTTCAACCCTTCAAGCCTCCTATTTCCTTGCGCAGTTTCTCTGGGTGATCCTCTTGTTACCAAGTGTAACACTGATCACTCACACTGATCTCACACCCTGTAAAATTGCGCAATCCTCAAGGAACCTTGTTCCTTCTACATGGATGAGTTTCCTTTATCGGAAAATTCCTCCAACTGATAGTACAATGTCCCTATCTTTAATCTCAACTTGGTCTTTCTCTGAATAGACATGCATGAGTTATTTATGAGAGAATTTTCAGTTATCTGGAGTACACTAGTTTGATGCATGCATGCATTAACTGACTGAACTCACAATTAATTCCTCAAACTGTTTGGAACTAATATAACTGGACTTAGTAAACTGAGCTAACTAATTACAACTCAAATACAACTCAACCTTATCTCCTTAACTAAGGGATAATATTCTTAATTTAAGGGATAATTATTGCATGACTTCAGAAAGACTTCTAACTTGAATTTCTGCAGCTAATTAACTCAAGATGAATTAATTAATTATTTTTCAAGTAGGTGGTGAGACAAAATTCGAATTTTAATTCAAGGACAAATTAAAATTGGAATATTATAAATGTTATTTTTATCATTTCTTGTTGCTATTCTTAACACCAATGGACCAATCTATTGGCGCTCCATTTTGGAGAACGATGAAATCAAAAGGGAGATTCAGGAGTTGCTGCAGAAAGGTCACGTCTGACTGAGTTCATCGACCTGTGGGAGCCCGAACGTGTTGGTACAGAAGAAGGATGAGACTTGGAGACTCTATATTGACTATCAGGCACTGAACCAAATCACTCTCCAGAATAGGTACCCAATCCCACAGATTGATGACCTTCTAAACCAACTGAAGGGGGGAAATATTTCAGCAAGATAGATTTGAAGTCATGATATTACCAGGCTCCAATCAAACCCTTTGATGTGTGGAAGACTACCTTCAAAGCCAAGGAGGGCCTTTTCGAATGATTGATTATGCCTTTCGGGTTGATGAATGCTCCTGCAACCTTCATGAGGCTAATGGATGACATCTTGCGGCCATTCACCAACTCATTTGTAGAGCTATAGTTGGATGACATCCTGATCTTTAGCCAGAGTTGGGAAGAGCACGTCTTCCACATCTAATAGGTTCTCCAAAAATTGTGGCAACACAAGTTATGTGCCAAATTGGAGAAATGCACTTTTGGCATGACCCAATTTCAGTATCTAGGATACATTATTGATGAATAGGGGGTGCATGTGGATCCATCCAAGATCCAAGTCATTCAGGATTTCCCATCTCCAACCACTCTGTCAGAGCTCTGCAGCTTTTTGGGTCTTGCCAACTTCTACTCCAGGTTCGTGTTGGGATTTTATCATATCACTTGGCCCTTGAGTCAAGTCACCAAGGGAGAGGCGAAAGCAAAATTATTTTGGTCTGAGTCTCAATAGAAGGCATTCATAGAGTTGAAACATCACCTCTGCTCAGCACCCGTGCTCGCATTACCAGACTTGCAACAACCATTTGAGATCGAGATAGATTCCTCTCATTATGCTATTGGGGCAGTCCTTACTCAACATGGGCATCCAGTGGCATATCATAGTGAGACACTTTCAAACAAAGTCTGAAAGTATCCCACTTATGACAAAGAGATGTATTACATTGTGCAGGCTTGTCGACAATGGAATCGTTACATTTTGGGGAAGGAAACGATCATCCACACAGACCACCAGCCACTGTAATTCATACAGATGCAAGGAAGTTGCAGAATGATCGCCATCAAAAGTGGTCCACATACCTACAACAGTTCCATTTGAATATCAAGTAAAAGAATGGAAGCACCAATAATTTTGTTGATTGCCTCAATTAACCACCGATCACGGCGTTACCCACCGTGTTCAACTCTTGTGGGAACAGGACTTCTGATTGGCCACTTCTCTACAAAAGCGACCCAGAATTCGGCCACACATACCAGACACTCTCGGAGGGTTAGCATGTTCCATATTTTCACCTCCACGATGCCCTGTTATGCCACCTGGGTCACCTTTGTGTAACTTCAAGCGAGCGTGCCAATATTATTTGGGAAGCACACTACAGTCAGGTTGCTGGCCATTTTGGGTTTGAGAAAACTATGGCAGTACTACAAAAGTATTCCTATTACCCAAATCTTCGATATGATGTCAGGAAGTACATCAGATCCTACACTTCTTGTGCCATTTCCAAACCAACCATAAAGAAGCAAGGCCTATATACTCCACTTCCTACCCCTAGTCGACCTTGGGAATCCATCTCCATGGATTAAATGTCGGGCCATCCTTCTACTAAGCATGGAAATGACTGTGTTTTTGTGGTCATCGACACGTTCTTAAAGATTTCCATTATGGCAACCTGCAAGAAGAATATCACAACAGAAGCCACTGCTAAAATCTTCTTTGAACGAGTGTGTGTACGCTTTGGGATCGCATAATCTATAATCTGAGATCAGGACAACAGGTTCCTTAGTACATTTTGGTTCAGTCTGTGGTCGATGTTAGACACCAAACACACTAATTCCACAACCTTCCATCCCCAAACTGATGGCGAGACAGATGTTGTCAATAGGATGATCGTACACATTATGCGCATGTACAACTCAAAGCATCCACGCACATGGGATGAGAGCCTCCCCTATGTTCAACACAACTATAACTAGGATCTCCACAGCTCGACTCGCCACAACCCTTTTCAGGCAGGCTTAGGATTCCAGCCACTATGTCCCATTAATGTGGCCATGCCATTTGCAACTACTTAGGTAGATTCGGCTCATGTCCACTCCAAAATAGATAAGGCAAGCAACTTCATTGAGCACATCCAACATATCCACTAGCAGGTCGACAACATTTTGGAGAATTCAAATGCCAAGTACAAGCAGCGACATGATCAACATTGGGTTCCACACAAGTTTCAGGTGGGTGACAAAGTCTCGTTTCATTTGCAAAAGGAATTCCTTACCGAAGCCTATCAGAAACTCAAACCACTCCGATATGTTCCTTACCCAAGGTTGTGGGAGACAATGCATTTGAGCTCAACATTTCCCCATTCCTTGGCCTGTACCCAGTGTTCAATGTGGACCGCCTTTGGCCATACTTTTCACCATTACTAGATAGATCCGACATTACAGAACAACTCACACCAATAGTGTTAAATCCAGATTGCATGGAACAAGCTACAACTGATCGGATCATGGACACGCAAATCAACCACACTTGCCAGCAAAAGACCCAACTATATCAAGTTGTGAAAGAAGACCAACTCCTTCACTAGGGCAAGTGGGTCACCAGGGACCATGTTCAGAGGATGTTTCCTCATCTCATGGAGGAACTCAACGCAATGGGGACCATTTCTTCCTAAGGAGGGAAGAATGATCCAGGTGGATATTGGTGGCCACCCACCAATTCCACTTGGAACCCCACCATTGTTTCTTTCAATTTTTCAGTTTCCTTATTTGTAGCACAATTTACTATTTTTGGCAAATTTTTGGGTCCTGAACTTCCAGAGCCGTTTTGAGGCCCTAAATGACGTTTTTTGAGAAACCTGGGAGCAACATGGGTCCCTAGATTGATGATATTATTCCCAAAGTTGTATTCCTTGGATATATCTTTCTAACAAGGTATTGTGCATGTCAAACGGAGATCATATGCCAAAGTTACGACCCTGAGAAGTTGATGTACTAATTTACCCAAAACAGGGCCCATAGTTTGGCGCTTCATCTCTTAGGATTAGGGTTTTGGATGTTTAAGGTTTTCCATTGTTTCTCAACAATAAATAGGCCTTCGAGCCTCATTGTAAGATAGTTCAGAGGCATGTAACCGCCACACCGCTCCTTAGAGATAAGATACCATCGCCTGAGCTAGTTTATTTCCATTTTTGTTTGTAAGCATATTTCAGTATTTTACATTAATGAAATGAAATATTATTTCTGATGTATCTCTATATTTATGGTTATCTCTATCATTTGTTGTGTTCCTGTTTAAATCCAAATCATCGAATCGCTAATACGATGAGCTTGTCTCCTTTGTTGGCAAGCTGGTTAATAGGGTTATGCCGAGGTCGGGGTTGCGATGTAATTTCTTTGGCAAGTCAATTGTCCCAACTCTTGATTCCTTCGTGTGTTGTAGGCAAGTTGATGGCCTTGAATATGGTTAGCTTTTTACAGGTTTTCAATCCACACTGCTCACTCATGTCTATTCATCTCTACACTTCTGCCTGAGAGTTACGAGGTTCCCTTACTTGTCCAAAACAAGTCCACAAACGTATGCATAACACTTATGTAGACCTGGGTCCAGACTCTCTCCTTAATCAATGCATAAAACAAATATTTCAGAGCCATGTAACTCCTCTTCAGTGTTCTCCCCTCCTCAATCAAAATCCTTTACTGAGCTTATTCCCAACATTCGAACCTAAGATTCCATTAATTGTTGAACCTACAAAATTGGCACAAGACACAATAATATCAAGCCAATATGAATACAATCAGTCTTCGAACCAAACTAAACTCTATGTTGGAATCTCAAAACTCAGACTCATTGAATCATAAATAATTACATCAATCCTCAAAAGGCATTCAACCTTTTCTATGAGCCGCTTGTATGCCTATAGCAAATTCTTCTCAAAGTAAACCAGTCTTCAAAAATTCTTACATAGGTTTCCTATCCAATTCCCAAACAGATAAAATTTAAATCTAGAGAGAAAGATTATGTAGAGAGATGATATAAATATGCAGAAAAGATAAAAACTATACTTATTTCTTAACAAATATATGTGCGCAAAACCTTGCAGACCTTTTATCCAAAATCTTACTTTTGAATATACTTGGGAGCTTCTTCTTCTCCGAATTAATTAAACCTATAATTCTGGGAGAACTTATTTTTCACTATTGCACACATACTTATATATACGAAAACACTATCTCGAAAATATTTCAACAAAAATAGTAAAAATGGGACATGTATCCATTAGACTAAAAACTACTAGATTCTTATCCCTACATCTATTACACTAATAGAGGCCCACTTGGCCAGTCACTAAAACAACCTAACACCTCAACATAATTAAAATGAGACATATGGAAAATTTCCAACCTACAATTCCTAATTTGTACAATTACTTATGAGGAAATTCCTTCCCCTATATAGAATTTTGTGACCCATCTTGGTCTAGACAAAATATGTGGTTGATGCTCCAACATCAAACTCACCAAGTAGAAATTTTTTGACCTCCTAGTCAAATTCCTTTAATATGTGAAACCCTCTAGGGTCCCTAACTTTATGTTGTAGTTTCCCACTTCATTTTGTTGGGTCCCTATAATACTAGTGATTACCCCATTACTATTGTACATGTACCCCTTATTAATATTGTTGTGCCCCTATTGTCCCCATATTGTTATTACTATGCCCCATAGAATCCCTCTATTGTTATTTTTTTGGCTTCATATTATTATTGTTAGGTCGGTTGGGTTATATTGTGACTCCTTAGACTCCTATATATAGAAAGGAGGTTTTTTCATTTGAATCATTGAAGAATTGTTCATTTATGTAATCTAAAGGAGGTTCCCCCTTGAAGAGGCTAAATTTTAAGGCGTTGATCTATCTTTTCTATCTTTTTCTTGAGCTGGTTTCATAACATTTGGTATCAGAGCTTTGGATTCTAGGGTTTCGCTGCTCCAAACAGGTCATCACAACATTTTTGCGATAACGTTTTTTTTGCGACATTTCAGAAGATGAAAAAAAAACCATTTGAGAAGACATCGCGCTGAATCTTGTGTCCAAATTTCAAATATTTTTGCACTATATGTGCGGAGATATGATCTGAGGAAGTTGGTCTTTTTGTAGACTCCTGAATTACATTCCAAATAGGTGACCTGGGGAAAATCGTCATAACTTTTTCTCTGAGCATTGGATTGAAATTTAATAATAATGTACAGAAAGAGGACAGACTATAATTTCTTGTATATATTTTTCAGAGCCAAAGGTCGAAACAGTGACTCGTGGCATCTCGTATAAGTTCGCTCTACTAAACTAGTCTATAATCAGGTCACCGTGGGAGATTTCCTATAACTCTTTGTTGGAGAATCCAATTTGGATCATACTGGTGGCATCAGAAAGAGGACACAGAGAGCTACCACAAGTCACAATTTCAGAATTGGATGATCTGAAAGTACAAAGATACATCAGAGGCAATATCGAACTCCTATAAAGTGAAAAAAAAGGTGTGTAGATTCTTTTAAAGTTTTGCTTAAGATTGGTTTGAAAATTTATTTTGAAGGAATTCAAAGGGCTAGTAAATCATTATTATCAGTAACTGATGCCCCAAGGAAAGAAAATGCAAACACCTAGTAAGGAACCTAAAAGCTCTAGCATGATTCATGAAGAAGAGGAAGAAATTCTATATCATATATCAAAATTACAAGAACAAGTGCAACAAGTGTCACTTGCACAAAAAGCAACGGAATCTAAGATGGATGTTTTAAGGAAATATGTAGAAGCTAGGATGGATGGTTTAAATAAAGGTGTAGAAGCTAAGTTGGATTGTTTAAAGAAAGGCGTAGAAGCTAAGATGGATGGCATGGAAGCTAAGATGAATGGCATGGACGCTAAAATTGATGGCATGGATGATAAGATGGAAGAATTGAACATAAATATGAATAAGTTGTTACAAGAAATGGTCACTAATGGTGAAAGGGTACTAAAGGAAACTCATGATGAGAACAAAAGAAATGTTAATCATGAT
>APFE031288188.1:91678-118926 GCA_000404065.3 Pinus taeda | reverse complement strand
CTATTATCCAACTAGATTGGATAAACGAAGCAAGGGATGAATGGAAGAAGGACGAAGAAGTATGGCCACTTATTCAAAAGTTGCAAAAGATCCCAATTCAAACAATATTGCCAGAAATTGAAGAGGAAGGAAAAATCATATTGGAACCTGGAGCGGTCATAGAAACAAGAACCTGACAGCTATGAAATCAATCAATTTCAGAGTATCTCATCAAGTGGAAGAACTTACCCGCTGAATATTCCATATCAGAGGACAAGAAGTTTATAGAGAAGCATCAAGAACTAATCAAGTGTTGAGGACAACACTTTTTGAAGGAGAGGGGCATGTTAGGCCCCTATATTACTAGTGTAACCCCTTATTGTTATTAGTGCAACCCCCTTATTATATTGAGGTACCCATTTAGTGCCCATATTGTTACTATTGTGCCCCATAGAAGCCCATTATTGTTATTATTGCGCCCTTACATTATTATTGTTATGTCGGCTCTGATTATATTATGACTCCTTAGACCCCTATATAGAAAGGAGGTCTTTCCATTTGTATCAAAGAATCATTCATTTCTGTAATGTAAAGGAGGTTGCCCCCTCGAAGAGGCTGAATTCTAAGCCGTTGATCTATCTTTTCTATCTTTTTGTGAGCTGGTTTCATAACATGTTTGTACAAGAAAAATCTATCGAAGATATGATTAATTTCAATAATATGTAAATACATCTAATATTAATAGAGTAATTTAAAAAATGCTAAATATGTTTGAAATTAATGTGGTCATTTTAATTTTAAATTTTCTTAGGTAGATCATTATGTTGAGATGATAAATATTGTTAATTATTTTAATGATGAAAAGTGATGAAATAAAATTTTTGAATGCAAAGAGACAATGTAATAGTGTTGAATGATAGAAAATGTGAATAATCAGAATGCAATTAATTACAAACAGTATTCATTGTGATCATTCTCAAACTATTTTCTTATACTATTCTTATTTTCACCCTTGTTAATTTTCACTTTTCATATTGATTATATGAAAATGACAGTTGAAATTATAAAACATTTAAATATTTAGCTCGAGCTGTTGTGGTAAACATCATACCTTGTCTCTCTTGCTCTCCAATATTAATAAATTGAATTAGTATAACAAAAAATTCAATGTACATTGCCTATTTTTTTTTGTTCTTACACTAAAATCAATGCATCCAATACAAGAAATAAAATAAGATTAGTAAACAACTTTTACTCTGAAATCAATGCATCTAATGCAAACAATCAAATAGGATTAGAAATAAACATCTACACTCAAATCAATGCACCTAGTGAAAGTAAGAAAATAGGATTAGAAACCAACATCTACATTAAAATCAATGCATTTAGTGCAAGTAATCAAATATGATTAGAAATGCCATCTACACTGAAATCAATGCATTTAATGCAAAAAATCAAATAAGAATAGAAATCATCTACATTGAAATAAATGGATCTAGTGCAAGCAATAAAATATCATTACAAATCAAAATATACAGTAAAATCAATGCATCGAGTGCAAGATATCAAATAGGATTAGAAATCACCATCTACACTGAAATCAATGCATCTAGTGCAAGAAATATTCTTCCCTCTCTCCTCCCTCCATCTCTCCATTGTCTCCCTATCTCATCCCCCAAAACACATTCTCTCTCACTCCATATTTATCAATCTCTTTGTCCTTTCCTCCCTCTCTCCATATCTCTCTTCTTCCGTCTCTTTGCCTTCCATCAATATCTCTATCTCCATTTGTCCCTTTAGATCACCCCTAAAACATACACTCTCTTTTTCCAATCTATCCATCTATCCTCCTCTCTCCCTGTCTCTCTCTCTCTTCCCCTTCTCTCCCTCTCCCTCGCTTATCTCTCTCTTTCCTGTTGCTCTTCTCTCTCACTCTCTCTCCATCTTCCGTATCACTCCCTCTATCTCTTCCCACCAAGTTTCTCTCTTTGAATTTCTTATTACCTTCCTCTCTTTCCCCCTCCAGCTCTATCTCTCTCTCCCTCCCTCTCTCCATTCTCTCACATCTTGTATCTTCCTTCCTCTCTCTCCCTTTCTCTCCCACCTCTCTCCCCATCTCTCTTCACCCTCCAACTATATTATTTTATCCCTCCATCTCTCCTTATGTCTCCTTCTCTACCTCTTCTCTCCATCCCTCTTTCTCTCTCTTCCCCTTCTTTCCCTCTCCCTCACTTATCTCTCTCTTTCCTCCTGCTCTCCTCTCTCACTCTCTCTCCATTTTCCTTATCGCTCCCTCTCTCCCTCTCCACCTTTCTCTCTCTATGACTTTCTTCTTACCTTCATCTTTCTCCCCCTCCAACTTCATCTCTCTTTCCTTTCGTCTCTCCACTCTCTCACATCTTTTATCTTCCTTCCTCTCTCTCCCTTTCTCTCCCACCTCTCTCTCTATCTCTCTTCAGCCTCCAATTCTATTATTATATCCCTCCCTCTCTCCCTATCTCTCATTCTCTCACCCGTTCTCTCCATCCCTTCTTCTTTGTCTCTTTATCTCACCTCCAAACATACACACACTCTCTCCATATCTCCCTTGTCACTCCCTCTCTCTTTCCACTTCTCACTCTCTATGTCTTTCTTCTTCTCGCCCTCTCCCCCCCTCCAAATCCATCTCTCTATCGCCCTCTCTCCTCCTCTTGCCCTCCCTCTCTCCTCCTCTCCCTCCCTCTCTCCTCCTCTCTCCCATATCATCTCTCTCATCCTTCCTCTATATCCCTTTCTCTCCTACCTCCCTCTCTCTTCCCCATCACATAATATCTCTCTCTCTCTCTCTCTTCCCCCATCACTCTCCCCCTCTTTCTCAAGTACTCTCTCTCATCCTTCCTCTCTCTCCATTTCTCTTCAACCTCCCTCTCTCTCTCTCTCTATGTTATTATATCCCTCTCTCTTTACTTCTGTCTTCTTATCTCCATGTCTTCTTATTTGTCTCTTTATCTCACCCCTAAACATACACACTCTCTCTCCATATCTCCCTTGTCACTCTCTCTCTCTTTCCCATCTCTCTCCCTTTCTCTCTCTCTCTGCCCTCAAATCCTCTCACTATCTCCATCCCTCTCTTCTTCTCTCTCTCCCCCCTCCATCTTTATGTCTCCCTATCCCTCTCTTACCCTTATCTACCTCTCTCACTCATATCCCCCCCCCTCTCTTCATTCCTCCTCTCCCTTCTCCTTAAGTTTATCTCCAACTCTCCCTATCCCTCCACATGTATCACTCTATGTTTTTGCTCTTCCCTCCCAAATATATTTACAGTTAATATATATTGTGATATATTCGTATATATTATAATATAACAAATTAATATTGTATTATTCCAAAGTTATTAAATTAATAATATTAATATTATAATATATTGATCTGAGTATTAGATTTAATAATAATAATAATATAATTTTTTAATATTAACATTAGGGTTAATAATAGTTTTTTGCATGGTATTAATAATAATTTGGCCCATGGTATTTGGCCCATAGGCTTCACTTAAATAAAAGCTATTTTTTGAGTGTTAGTAAATATAAACAGGATTATGGACTAAATTTAAAAATAAGTTTTATTTATTTACCATAACCTTGGTTTAATTATATTTTTATTGAATTATCACACCTCTTTTATTTACCATGGTATTTGGCTCATAGAGTTGGTATATAATTAGATGTTGATTGCTAATCATGTTTGATATATTTTGATTTATTTACCATACCTCTTTATACCTCTTTTACAAATATGGTATTTGGCCCATGTCATTTGGCCCATGGTATTAAAATAGTATTTGGCCCATAGGATTCACCTAAATAAAATCTATTTTTTAAGTTTTCAAAAATGTAAAGAGGTTTATGGAGTAAATATAAAAATAAGTTTTATACCATACCTCAAATTTATTTATATATTTTATTTATTTACTATACCTGAGTAAGTATAAAAGAGATTTTATTTATTTACCATATCTCACTTTATTTATATTTTGTATTTATTTACCATATTTTTTTTGAATCTTAATAAACTCTTTATATTTTAAATTTATATTGTGTTTATACATACTAATAATTAGATTTATTGTTAAATAAAATATTAAAAATATTAAATGATAAATGTTAAATGTTTAAGTTTATATTTACTTTAGATCTAACACCATATCCTCATTACATGTTAAATATTTACTTTTACCTTTACATGAGATATACCCATGAATAACCAAAACAAATTTAACCATGAACAAACTACGTACATAAATAATACTCACCTTGCAACCATTTCCAAATAAATTAAAAAAAGCCGCTATGAAACTCAGAAAATAACCAAACTTTGCACTTGTAATTAAATTAAATATATAAATAAGTGTGTGTGGCTGGTCACATTGGTTGCAAGTACCCCTTTGTATGATAATAATATCAAAAGAAACCCCAAGGCAAGGCTACCATCGCCAAAATTAGATTTTGGTAAAATGACAAGAACGAGAAGGGCGACAGCTCTGCTACTTGATTTAGCAGAGATATAAATTTTCCATAGGGAGAAGATTAATCATTCTCTTTATTCTCTCTTTCAATGGTCGACCTTGGTTTTGTGATGGCCTCAGATTAAACTTTGTGCGTCGGTGCAGTGGAAGAGAGGGAGGGTGAAAATCTTGAAATCTTGTATATTAACAGAGAGGGAGGGTGAAAATCTTGGAATCATGTATGTTAACATAGGGTGGGTTTGGTTTCATAGATCCAAACAAATTTTTTGCTGAAGCATTTTCTGTGTCATTTTGGGCTCATAATAAAAATCTTTAGAAGGGCGGGTTGTCTGGAAAGGAGGGTGTTTTTTTTTTTTTTTTTAACCATATGGTGAAACGGTAACTATCAAGCCTAATCTAGGAGAGACCCGGGATCAAACCTCATATTTGGCCTAAAACACCAAGAGTATATCCAACCACCTGTAAGTCGGGTATACTAAGATCCTATGATTTTAGCAAGAGCAGACTCAGCGGTTTGGAAAGGAGGGTGTTATTATAAGAAACACAACGAAAATGAAGAATGTTGTGAGAATTGCTAGCACGGTTTCTAGTGTTCAGAAAAGAAATAGCAGGGAATCACTGGGATGACGAGATATATGCAATGCTAAAGAAATGCAATATCGATCCCAATGAGACAACCCTCTATCAAGGTACGCCCTGTAGCTTTGGTTTCTGCTTTTTTCCAGTACATGGGTTTTGGTTTAATTCTTTGCACCATAATTCTTCATTATTTCACCATGAAATCCAAAATAAAACCAAAACCATGTGAAAAATAAGGTTTATTGTAGTGCCCATATTATAGGTTTCTGGGTTGTGGTGGAGCCTGCTTCTAGAGTAAGAATCAAAACCATGTGAAAAATAAGGTTTATTGTAGTGCCCATATTATAGGATTCTGGGTTGTGGTGGAGCCTGCTTCTATAGTAAGAATAGAAATCATAAGCGTGACCCACAAATGAGGGGTTTTAGGTTTTGGAGGAGAGAACTTGTTGGGATAGTTTGTACCACATAGCTACTTATACGATATTAGTGGGATCTGAATTTAATGTGGAATTATGAATTATTTTCGCATCATGATCTGGATTAGAATCGTAAAAGTTTGGCAATTGCTTTCCCCTTGTTCCATCACTACTCCATGACACTTGCTCACAATTATTAAACAGATGGATTTGTTTACAAGACGCCAACATTGAGAAGTTAATTGTGTATTGGTTATTTTTTTCAGAATTAGAAAGTTATGTTTTCCGTTGTTCTATTGTTTGATGGGAATTTTTTTGTTTTTCCTATTATTCTAGTCTATTATTATTCTAGTCTATTCATGGAACAAATAGTAGTTATTTAGTGATGTTTATTGTTGTATTTGCTATTAAAATTTGAGACTTAGTATGTTGTTTATAATGTATATCATTTTCAAGAATTCAAGAAGAAGTTAGACAGGCTTAAAGAGATGAGCTCCCTTTTATTTAAAAAATTTACAGTTTTTGGAACATATATATTTTTGAAGAAATTGACATTTGCTCATTGTGTAAATCAAATGCATTGTTAATGATTTTCCTTTAAATGGAAGCTAATTATATTGAAGTCTATGATCATCTATCAGTGGGTGTTTGCAATATTTCTTGAAAAATAGAATGCTCACATAAGCACAAGTCAATTATAGAATTTTGGGCCTCAGAAGTTTGACTATTGGAGAGATGCATTCAACGCTAACAATTATATTGGAAATATGTTGGATGAAAACGTATATGCAACAATGTTAGATTGAATGAAATATTTATCATAGGAGAATATATATTGTTTATATAATCCATACATTCAAGAGACATATACATAAATGCTAAATAATTGACAAGATAATGGACATAGTACAAGATAGTGTATTTATTTATGTATGTGTAGGTGAAGGGGCATAATTATTATAAAAGACACAATAGATAATAATGTTTACATAACGAAATATACGATTATGCTTTCAATGTATTACACATTTCTCTCTTTTGGAGATGCTCCAACCTTAAAGAATACAAGGAAGCAAGACCCAAAAACACTTGAAACTTGGAATTGCACTAGTGCATTGTAGGTGCATGGATCCAACCAAGATCTACTTTTATTACAATTATTTATTGAGAAAGGTTTTGAATGAATCTTGTTGCAACTTGCAATATAATTGTGTATGTTGTTGTTGATAAGGTTTCGAACAAAAATCAGATTCTTTGAAATGTATCAGAATTGGTGCCTATTTAGATGTCAATAGGTTGTCTTATTAAGGTGATAACTTTTGTGATTAGGATGATGGTAAGGTTTGTCTAGAGGAAAATTTTGTTTATCTTAGGTTTAAATTAATGACATTCATATTTAATTTCAAGTTCTGTAGTCATATGTCCAATAATTGCTTTAAATGATTTAACAATCGATAATATTTCATTAGGAACAATAGATTGATCTTCAAATTCAATCATAGTCATAGATCACAATTTGGATTTTGAACATGAGTATTTCCTCTTTTTAATCATTTGATTATGATTTTTAGGATTAGTAATTTTTTTTTTATCTTATTTCCTCTTCATGATATTCTAATATTTTTCCTTGTAATATTCTTATTGGAAATTCTCAAATTTGTACCAAAACCATCATGTGACAAATTGTTATAAAAAATTCCCAAATTTGTACCAAAATTACTCAATTCCTTTATGGAGATTGAAGATAGCCTTTACTCCTCGAACGAAATAGGTCTTGTATTGGGGATGGACATGGACATAGGTTATGCAACATCTACCTTGCTTGAGAATATTTCAAGATCTATGCTTAGAACCTAAATTTGACCTTGCATTGAATTTGGAATTTTTCTACAATTGCTTCTTCATCACTTTGAAATGGAGGAGCAAAGTTGCTTTCTTCTTCACTTGTTTTATCAACTTTAATGTCTAGGGACTTCTTCAAAACGATGAAAATTTTATTTTTTACAACATGGGGACACATCACTTCCTTCGCAACCTTCCCTTACCAAGCTTCTCAAGTTATCACTTTGTAATCCCATTTAGACTTGAAGAAAGCAATCTCATCATGGTATCCTCATAAGAGAGGCCAAGAACCAACGATGCCAAGTATATGAAGGGTGGACAATAAGAGTCCCAACATATTTATAATGCAAGCAATTCAAGTGAAGATCTACAATGAGTCATAAGAAAGGACAATAATTTTAGAGGAAAGAAATATGGTGCTTACAACTCAACATCTTTGCTAATGATTTTCCTTCAAAATTGATTTATAACTAGTAACTGTATATTTTAGTAGGTCATTGTTTCAGCTACTAATAGTAGGATGCTATTAAAATTGGAAACTAGGGCCAAACTCCATGTGGGCCATCTTATTATTTAGGGGAATTTGACATTTTTCTTGGATTCCTCTCGTCGAGGGGTGTAGGATTGATCTAAAGATCATCCAATTCCGACATGTATTCATGGAGATATGAATTTATTCGTGTTATGCTACAATTCGTCAAGGTCGGCCAACAACCAAATTGCCCCCACATGTGCTAAACGTTTTAGTATAAAAAGAGGTGGCTTGCTAGTCATTTGTACACACTCTTCTTGTGACCTCTTCCTCTCCACTTGTCTTTAGGTTTTGGTGCGAGGAGAGATCCTAAGAGTCAACACTACCCTAATGGAGAAGGCTCTACACTATCTGAGGAGATGGGAAAGATCTACGATGTCATGGAGGACAACCCTTATCTTAGCCTCAGTAAGCCTTAATGCTTCCCCATGGTGAAGCCCTAACATAGACTTAAACATAGTCAAGAATGTTGCCCTAGACGTAGTCAGAATGCTTCCTAAACGCAGTCACAATGCTTCCCTAAATGCAGTCAAGAATGATACCCTAAATACAGTCAAGAATGCTACCCTAAACACAGTCAGAATGCTTCCCTAAACGTAGTCACAATGCTACCCTAAACGTAGTCAAGAATGTTGGCCTAGATGCAGTTAGAATGCTGCCTTAAACGTAGTCACAATGCTTCCCTAAACGCAATCAAGAATGTTTCCCTAGACACAGTCAGAAAGCTACCCTAAACGCATTCACAACACTTCCCTAAACATAGTCAAGAATTCTGCCCTAGACGCAGTCAGAATGCTACCCTAAACTCAATCAAGAAGGAGACCTTAACGTTGTTCTAGGCCACAATTTGAGGAGGGTTTTTGTGTTCCCCGAGATGTTTTCCTAATATACAGTCTCAAGTCTTAACTAAGCCACAAAGAATGAGAAGAAAAGGCACATTCCTAGCTGTCAAAGAGAAGACCAAATGTTGCCTAAACACAATCCATGGAGAGGATCCTATCAGCCATTAGACACTGTAAGGATATGCAGTAATAAGGTTGATAGGAAGTCATTGGGTAAAGATAGTTGGGTTGTGTTGCTGTTGGGCTAGGCTGCAGGCCATAACCAGCAGCATAGAGGACTGAAGTTTGATATGACAACATATTTAGGTGCAACACAATGGACAGTATGGTGCAGCACATGATGTAATAAAATGCAGTTTGGTTGTATCATCATGGTTTTATTAGTAGTATGTTTAGCATACCTGGATGGGTAGAACATGATAAATAAAGTGCCTTATGTGGGCAGCATGGATGCAATACTATGCTGCACAATGATACAACATGGTGATGATGGGCATGTAGACATAGTAGCAGCATGATGCATTTCAGCAACTTGTTGGTGATGGGTACAATAGTGATGGAATGGTGCAGCATAGTGCACAACAATGGGTACAATCGTGATTGGGTGCATCTCAGTGAATGGGTGCAGTGCAATGACGGGTGCAGCATGATGATGAGGTGCGGCATGGTGATGGAGTCTCCTTGGAGGATCAACATGCCTTCACCTGAGTCCATATCAGCTATCTCATGTGAAATCTTCTTTGAGAATATCTCTGCTCTTATTTAGATAAGTCAAAATGTTGACTTCTGATGTATATGTACTATCCCTCTCTCTTTTTGATTAATTATTAAAGAACATATATGAAGAATTAATCAAGGGTTTCCCCACATTGGGGTTTGTCCTTGGTTGGCACCACATCTTGTGTCCTCTTGTCTTGGCTTGTCTTCTGCAATTTATGTTTATGTTCTATCTGCATTTTACTATCATGCTAAATGTGATTGCTCATCTGGAATTGATGTTGAGCTAATATGGAAAATTGAAGAAAATTTGCTATCAACATAGAACATACCTATAATTAACATGGTATCAGAGCTTAGGTGAAGACAAAGCCCAAGAAAGAGTGAAATAGAAATCACCAAAGACAGTTCGAAAGGAAAAAAAGGCTTAATGGATTCCTCATTGCTCTTCAAATTCACCAATGGTGAAGTTGAATCTGAGAATATTAGCCAAGTGGTGTAGCGGAAGCATCTGATGGACTACCTAAAGATCACTTCAATGGGCAGTCTGAATCTAAGGGTGGAAGGAGATGCCTTGCTTGCAATAAGTTTGACCATTATGCGAAGGAGTGCCCGAATGGTAGGGACACATCACTTGATGATGATAAAAATTATTCCAAGGACATCTTCAATGATCATAGGAATGGCAGGTAATGCAGGTCATCAATGACATGGTCGACTCTTCGAGGAAAGCAAGGAACTCGAGGTATGAAGAATAAAATGTTGTTTCTAATAAGCTCAAGAAGCATTTCTCTACTACTTCTCCTCCAAACTCTTTGGGAACTTGGCTTATTGATTGTAGTGCTTCAAGGCCCTTCATTGGATAGAAGGAATCTCTCTCTAATCTGGTAGAGATGGAAACAATCGTGGGGATTATACTTGGAGTCAATGCCACCTATCCTGAAAAGGGCAATGTCACCCCTTAATTGAATGAGGGCAACATGATTCATTTACAAGAGTTCCTTTATGTACCTAATCTCAAGAAGAACCTGGTGTCCATTTCAATAATGGAAGTCAATGGATTCAAGGTGGCAGTCATCGATGGAAAGGTACATGCTTGAAAATGGAATTTTAAAAGATGCTTTTATTCTTGGGTTCAAGGTTGGAAATTTGTATCACGTTGTAGGAAGTCCATTGGGGACCATGTCAGTTAACACATCTCTTCATAGCACCGAAGGTCTACTTATTATGGGGCCCTACCCGGTGTGAGACGGATGGTGATAGGGATGCTTGAATTTAAGAAGAGCATGAGGGTACATGTCCGAGATGTACCAAAGGAAAATCTTGCAAGGGGGCCATTCCCTCATGTATCAAGTCCACAGGTTTGGAACAACCAGAGGAATTTTAGATTCATGATCAAGAATCTAATGTATGTTGTTGGCTTTTTAGGGCTTGACCCAGGTTTGAAGTTAATTAGCCAAACAAATCATTGTACTACTGACCCTTTCAGCAATATTCCAAGGAGTGCGGACTGAGGTCTCACCCGAAGTAGTATGGGGGGGTGTTGGAATAAGGTTTCCTCACCCTTGAGATGTCTGAGGGGTTGATTTGGTCCAACTGCTAGTCCCTGCACACAGGCTACTTCACGCACTTCCTTGGCATTCACGCCCTGATAGATTCGTCTTTAGGCAGCCCTAACCAGGGGCTGTGGGGCTTCCGCACTACTGGAACAACATTTTGCACTATTTCCCTAAATCACACCCAAGATCTTACTTGCCTTCCTATGCAAGTTAGTTATCTTCGCGTAAGTAGAAGCCTTGTGTTATATTTATTTATACAGTAAATACATATAAGTTTACACAACAAATAAATAGTAAACTTGCAAATTATACCCAATAATACATAAAGCAAGAAAAGATACAGAGGAATATGGTAAACTTCTCTTTATTAATTCTTCCCATGGTTACAGACTCGACCTGCCTTGCACACTCAGCTGCAAGGGTCCACGCCCTTTGCACACATAGCTATAGAGACTTCTCCTACTCTACGACCCAAGACACACTTTACACTTCGACTCAAGCTCTTAGACTCGTCATCATTCTTTTATATTTCTTTCTTTTCTCTCTTCTACACTTAGAGCCTCGCTTAATCTGGATCTTGGGAGGAGGCCCCCAAGATCTAAAAGATTGAAATGGATCTTGGGGCAGAGACCCCCAAGATCTGAAAACTTGAATTACCAGAAGAAAAATAAGAGAATGCCCAATAAACAAAACCACAAAGAAACTTTTATTTAAAATAGTAATGGAAATAAACCAGCTAAGGTGATGGTAGCTTATCTCTGAGAAGAGATGTGGTGGCTGCATGCCTCTGAACTGCATTACAATGATGCTCATGGGCCTTTTTATTATAACCGATAATAAATGTAAAGGCTACATTGTGGCAGACAATCTGTCCTTTTACAAAATGTGACTTGTTACTTATAGTATTTCTCAATTACAATACCACGGGTCAATTCCATGGGTGAATGAATACCATGGGTGGATTTCGCAATACCGCAGGCCAATTCCATGGGTGAATAAATACCATGGGTGGATGTCACAATACCATGGGCCATTACCATGGGTGAATTCCATGGGTCGATGAATAAGATGGGTGGATGAGTACCATGGGTTGATGCCATTTTCCATTCGGATCATTCCTCCCTCCTTAAGAAGCAATGGTCCCCATTGCATTAAGTTCCCTCCTGTGAAGCCTTTGTTGAATATGAAGAGCCACTGAAGATAAGGGTTTTATGTGGTTAACCCATAACCATGATGAGTGAAGATCCGAGGATAGAGATACCCTGTAATGCTTGTGATCAACTGTGATTCTGACAGTGTGCGACTTAGCAAATGGACTTCGATGAAGTGTGGGTTTGTGGATGAACCATAAACATGACAAACAAAGATCCGAGGATAGAGATACCCTGTAATGTTGGTGACCAACTGTGATGCTAACAGTGTGCGGCCTAGCAAATGGACTTTGATGACAAGGATTTTGTGCGGTTGACCCATAACCGTGATGTTGGTTGTTGATGAAGTAGTGTGTGCCTACATAGCATGGGGTGGGAGGGCACATCTCTAAATAACTCAAGCTGAATGTTGCTATGTTGAAACTAATGAATGTGAAGCAGGTGCCTACTAAAGTGGGGTGGGAGGGCACGTCGCCAATGGGAACCCACTCTGAATGCTGCTCCAAAATTAAAATGGACATAACTTGGCCAATATAACTCAGAATATTTATTATAACCTGTTTTTAGAAGCAGAAAGATCATTTTACATCTTCCCATGAGTTGGAAATCCTTATCTGGAAACTTTGGGATCTCAGATTCGCGCTGCAACAGTTCTGCCGTCACAAAAATTCTGATAAAATAGCTGATTTTAAATCAGCGATATCTCCCACATACGAACTCCGATTCGACCCATTGTTTTTTGAAATTGGGTGATTTTTCGAGAGGAATCCAGATCTGGTATTTGGTTTTGTAAATTTTGTACCAAATGTCTCAGATCGGATCTGCAAAGTCGCCACCCAAAAAAAATTCCTGCAAAAAAAAGGAGAAAAGAAAATTTTTTCCTGCTTGACCCAAGAGAGTGCTCTCTGGAGGTTGTAGCACATGCCTGCGGTTTGTTGAATATTGCTGCAAAATTTGAAATTTAAATATGCATCAAACCCTCATTCCCATGGAATCATACCCTGCTCTGATACCACTAATCCAGATCTTGGGAGGAGGCCCCCAAGATATAAAAGAATGAAATGGATCTTGGGAGGAGAGACCCCCAAGATCTGAAAACTTGCATTGTCAGAAGAAAAATAGGAGAATGCCCAATAAACAAAACCACAAAGAAACTTTTATTTAAAATAGTAATGGAAATAAACCAGCTAGGGTGATGGTAGCTTATCTCTGAGAAGAGATGTGGCGGCTACATGCCTCTGAACTGCATTACAATGAAGCTCAAGGGCCTTTTTATTATAATCGATAATAACTGTAAAGGCTACATTGTGGCGAACAATCTGTCCTTTTACAAAATGTGACTTGTTACTTATAGTATTTCTCAATTACAATACCACGGGTTAATTCCATGGGTGAATGAATACCATGGGTTGATTTCACAATACCACCGACCAATTCCATGGGTGAATGAATACCATGGGTGGATGTCACAATAACATGGGCCATTACCATGGGTGAATTCCTTAGATCGATGAATAATATGGGTGGATGAGTACCATGGGTTGATGCCATTTTCCATTTAGATCATCGGTCTATTTATACAAACCCATGGTCTGTGGACGATGGGTAGGTCTATCAAGCTGACATTACATTACAAAAACAAGGGCGTACAACCCTGTGACTCGATTATGACCTCGCACTCTGCGCCCAGAAATCGTAAAGCCTTTACAATGGACTTAATGAAAACTTGGGCTTTAAGCCCCAAAGCATGCCTTGGGGGCATTCCATGCCCAATAGGCCCCCAACACAAACATCGTGACTTGCCCTCGAGTCACTCTGTTGCTGCAGAGATCTTCTCACAGAATCCCTCCAACTTTGTTTAAACTACTACAAGGACGTTGAATTGAGGCTTCTATGATCCATATTAGTTTTAAGAGAGATTTTTCGGCGTAAATCACAAGATAATTCATTTGTCGACGCATTTCAAACTAACAAGTGTAGTTCATCATTAGGACAAGTTGAGTGAGCAAATCGGGCTTTGCATGTTAAATAGATAGAGCAGAAACTCCAACGGCTGTATTCCATGACACGGTAACGACTATATTGATAATGGCTAGATTTGACTGGATTAGGGGAATAACCATTATTTAATTAAAAATTAACTTTGGTTAGTTAAATTATTATTAAAACAAGAGCAAATGTACCCTTTTTAACCACTTATAAATATATACTAAAAATAAATTATAATTAATTAACATTAATATTTAGTTAGCAAAGTTGTTATATCTAAAAAAGTTAGAGTAATTAATAGTTAATAAAAAATATATAAAAATACAGAAATTTATAAGTCGAAGGATTGGTTCCATATACTAATAAATATTAATTAATTATAAGAAAATCATTAAATAATAGCTACATATAGAAGTTAAAACAAATATATAAATAATAGAGTAATAGAGTAATTTAAATTATTATATATATATATATATTAATTCAAGTAAATGGTAGTTATTCAATTAGATTAAAACTAAAAATTTAGAGTAGTTAGTTATAAATATTAGGGTAATAGTAAGTTATAATATTATTTACATTTATCATATTAAAAGTAAATTAATTAAAAACAAATTAATTTTAATTCAATGGTTGTTTATAAAAGCTAGTTAAATATAAATAATAGAGTAAATTAAGGGTTAGAAAGCAAACTTTTAATATTTAAAAATTAAAGGTTAAAATAATCAAAGATTAATTTTAAGCTTATTTTCTTTACATTATATAAAAAAAAAGGCTACTACAAAACCTCAAACTAAAAGAACCTCAAGGAACAAAGGCCCCAAGAAACAGGAAACCAAGGGAGAAATCCTAAAAGACAATAGGAAAACCAAAACAAAGGGAAGGGAAGGCAGGAAGACCATGACTAGGAGGAGAGGACTCGGACCTAGCAACTACTGATCTTCCAGCCATCCTCTCTATTGAGATTGTTTGGCCTTTTTTCGATCCGAGGCGCTTCCCTAAATTTCCGGTGATGGAAATGGGACACTCTAGCAATCACACTAGCCTCCTCAATACAGACATGATGATTGTTTTTCTCCACATGCTCTGCTAAAGCAGAAGACTTGGCTCTTCTATGCTTAAGGTTAGCTCCGTGCTCACTAATCCTTTGATTAATGGAGCATCCAGTCTCACCAATATAGGGAGTCCCAGATGAACAAGGAATAATATAAAATCCTTTCATGTCCTTGCGGTCGATAGGATCTTTCGTCGATCTGAGGGACTTACGAATGGTATTGAGAGGTCTAAAGGTCAAGGGGACATTATGCTTCTTAAGAATCCTCGCAATCCTGTCTGTAGTCCCCTAAACAAACGGAAGATGGACACCAGGAATCCTCTCCCTCTTATCTCTTTTAGTTACCGAATTCTTAGCAGCTTTGAGGAAAGCCTTCTGACCCAAGTGCCTACTATAACCGTTCTCAACAAAGACATTAAGGAGATGGGATTTCTCCTCCTCAAAGCTCTTATCATCAGATATCCTTAAGGCATGAGTAGATAAGGGTGTTGAGAACCCCCAACTTCTGAGCCGGGAAATGGTGGGAACTAGCATGAAGTTATTGCTCTGTATGAGTTTTCTTACGAAACACTCGGTGGGAGAGGGAACCATCACTATTCTTAGAGATAAGAATATCAAGGAAAGGGAGGCAACCATCGACTTCCTACTCCTTCGTGAACTTAATGACTGAGGATTGATTATTGAGATGATCGAAGAAGAGGTCCAACTCCTCTTGGCTATGAGACTAGATGACATTAGTGTCATCCACATATCTTTTCCAAAGCTTAGGCAGGAGGTGAGCTGAGTTAACAGCCTTGGATTCAAAATCCTCCATAAAAATATTCACAACAATAGGGGAAAGGGGTAAGCCCATGGCAACACCATAGGTTTTCTCAAAGAAATCACCTTCAAAACAGAAAAAGGTCGAAGTGAGGCAGATCTCAACTAACCGAGCGATATCAGGATCGGTTAGACGATTGATTACCTCCATGGCCTCATTTATAGGGATGCAAGTATACATGGAAACCACATCAAAACTGACCAGAATGTCTCCAGAGTCCAGCTTATTTTCCTTGAGCTCCTCTATAAAAGAGGCCAAGTCTTTAACGAAGGACCCTGTACGACCAACTAAGGGTTTAAGCTTCAAGGCAAGGAACTTTGCTAGAAGATAGGTAGGACCTCCAATGGTGTTGACTATGGGCCTAAGAGGAGCTCCTTCCTTATGAATTTTAGGGAGACCGTAGATTCTAGGCATGATAAGATTGCTCTCAATGAGTTTACTATGCAGGGGATCCACCGAGCTATTGGATTTCATGGCAAGGGCCACATTCCTGGAGATATTCTTTAACGGGTTTTTGGAAAGCCTCTTATAGCTCCCACTATTATGAATATGCTCCAACATTTTATTGCGGTAGTCTTCCTTGTTAAGAATGACAACAACCCCACCTTTGTCAGCCTTCAAAACAACAATATCATTTTTTTGATTCAAGGATTTTAGGGCTTCAAATTTGTCCCTGCTAAGGTTGCTCTTAGGGGACTTAGCCTTCCTAAGGACAATAGCACAATCCTTCCTAATGGTGTTTTTAACACTATCAGGTAAACCACAAATCCCAAACTCTATGTCACAAATAATGTCATCAACAGGGATCCTTTTAGGGGCCAAGGAAAAATTTAAACCTTTGCCTAAAACCTTAAAAACAGAAGGGGGAAAAGAGAAACTAGACAAATTAACAACCTTCTTATTACTATGAGAAGGAGGGGGAGGAGGATCAAGCCTATTATTATCCTTCTTAAACTTAGAATTATTGTACCCATTAAGAACTTTTAAGCTATTATTATCCAATATCTTACTACTACCTTCTATGTTATTATTCCTTGACCTAAAATTAATTAGGTTGTCCTCTTCCTTATTATTATTATTATTATTATTATTATTATTATTATTATTATTACCACCAACACCCACATTATTATTATAACTAATAATACCATTATTATTATTATTATTATTATTATTATTAATACCATTTTTATAATTATTATTATTAATAATATTATTATAATATATTATAATTATTATTATTATAATATTATTATAGCATTAAATTTATTATTGTTATTATAACTAATATTAAAAGGCGACATAAACTCAGCTAGAGAGCACCGAACGGGGAGGTTCGAGCCCAAACCATTTACTAGAAACACGGTGCAGCCCCGACTTGGTTCAGATTACATCGAAACTGGCAAATTCGCTCCACACTCCACGTTATCATACAATCCTTTAAACGTGACCTGTGTGTTGTCCACAGGAACCAAGTTACACTGAATTGGTTCAGTCAAAACCGGAAAATCAATTATGTGCTCAACATTACCATGCATCCCTTCAAACTGAACCTACGTGTCTGAATTACATCGAGGTGAAACTACAAGGTCGACAGCGCACTGAGCAGCTGCCTGCTGAATCTCCTGGACCCATTGTTCCAAGACCACGGTGTCGGAACTACTTCCCTAGACCCTTTCCTATGTCCCCTACATTTGTACGAGTTTGCCTTCAATTGTTGTTGTGATGGTGAAGGCCTCGTTATTCCAAGGTTGAATGCATGCCTTCAGGACTTCTTATTTGTGTCGTGTTGCGTCCACCAGTTCTTTCAGTGCTTTGGGATATTGCATCACGCGAGCCTCTGAGTGAGGGCCACCATCTGCATGGTCCCTTTAACACTGTCATACTACTGTTGTTGCTCACACTCCTCTGTCTCTAAGCGCTGGATGTTCGGGTCCTCTTACAGATTTGTGAGGACCTCAAATGACTCCTCCAACATTTTGGTGCAATCCGTTACTGCACTATCGATTTCTTCCAACCCTAATGTAATAGCATTGGTGCACTGTTCTCTAACTTCTGAAGGGGTGGACGGTTTAGCCTTCAACCGAAACTCTTCTATCTGAAGGTTCAACTCCAACTGAACCTTAGTCATTTCTTCTCGTGCCTTGCGCACCCCTGCTGCTAGCCTATGGATGCGTGCCTCTGCTGACGCATCTGCTAGGATGGCCACCTCAGGGATCATCTGACATGCCTCTTCTAGTACCTGTACCATCTTCCTATTCTACGACACCACTTCATCGTGCTGCAAGATCAACTGCTCCATGTTGATCTTTTGCTCACTTATTAGTTGTAGCGCGCGGCTCTCCCTAGCCCGTAGTTCTGCAGTAATCCCATCCTCGAGAACGTAGAGCGTCTCCTACGGGAGTGCAACCATGTTGATCCCGATACCTTTCAGTGCGCTAATTGTAGGCTTGTCGGCCTCATTTGTCGTCATGAGTGCCCCTTCTGGCAACATTATTGTATTTGTTGTCTGAGCGCGCAACATCTTCTCTACTGCAGGTGTCCCTACCGTGAGGTTGGTCGAAAGGGTACTAGCCTGAGGAGTGCACACTTGCAACTCCTGCAGCTGTGCCTAAGGCCCCCCACCACAATCTGATTCTCTTGCGTGAAGTTCTGGAGGGCCTCGAAGGTGACATTGCGCACCGTCTCTCCGATGTCGTGCAGATAAAACTTAATAATGGTGATCGGGTCAATAGACAACTTTGATGCCTTAACCTTCTTGTGTGGCCCCGTCCGCTCGCTCAGGTACTGGCGCTTTAGTTGTGTTGATGTGGTTTGTGGGTCCATGCCACCCTCCTCTTCCTCTTCTTTCAGCCCATCCGAAGGTGACTTTTAGCCCTCGCGTACCTTATCAGCTACTTCCTATGCTGTTGTTACTGCTATAGCCTTTTTATGTTCGATTGTTGTCTGTGCAGTGTCCTATGCCTCTTGCGCTTTTGTGGCCATGTTTCATGCCTTCTCTTTTCTTCCAACTATGCCATGCGCAATTTGGCCTCCTCTTTCTTCTTCTGTGTCATAGACTTCTCCATTTCCCCGATGTCTACGGTGCACCACTTTGGTGGCCATGTCTCCAGTACATCAAAAATTACATCGTCTGTGGCTACGAATGGTAGCTCACTCCATTTATTAGCTGGGTCCTTGCGTGCTCTAATGTATATGCTGTGGAGGTGTGCTTTACACTCTACAAAACTTTGCAAGTTGACGTAGATAGTAGCTGATAACCACGGCTTTCGGTTAATCCCCATTCTGATATTCATTTCCATGAACACCCAGAATATCTTACTGTCGCAGATGGCCCAGAGTGAAGCGTACTTCGCGGCCTCTAGTAGATCTCTTTAAATTATGGGGAACTGACTATCCTCCGATAATTCTCTCGCCATGAGCACTATGGATAGCAAAAGCCATGCATAGTGGAATATTTTTCCTTGTTCCTGAGCCTTGCGACAATTTTCTAGGAACTCCCTACATAGGAACTAAGAACAATTGAACTGGACCCCCTCCATGCACTACTAAGCAAGTACTACCACCGGAGCGGGTACCTTGTCTGTGTGGCACTTGCGCATAACTTTACTTGCCAGTATTTGGGTCACCACCTTTACTACTTTGTTGTTGATGTTGGATATGGCATAGCCCCTTTTCTTCTTCTCCAGTTTGTATTTCTTCTTCATGGCCTCCGCGATGGCCAAGTCACTGCTCTTCCCCACCGAGATGTCTGTGGGGTCCTCTCCTATGCATGGGAGATGGGTAATGCGGTGAATCAAGTGGTCTGTGATGGGGATGGGCTCCTCCATCCATAAACACCCACCATGCACCAGGTAGAGCAACTGCCTGATGTAAAAAATTGTTATTGGGGCACGGTGGAAATGTGACACCCAGAGAAGGTTTAGTAACCCTTCTTTTTCCACTCTACGCAACCAATTTCGTGGCTCCAATTCGATAACTCCCACAACGGTGTTCTTCTTGGGCTTCATGAGATGCGCGGTCTCTAGGTGAGGGAACTTCTCATGGTTAGCGAGATCCCAATCTTCAAATTTCAAGCTAGGCACCCGTCCCCGATGCGTGCCCTCAAAAATGATGTCGTTTGGGAGGAGCAGGGTCTAGAGAGAGTTCTTGCTTTCGTCAAGATCCTTGGGCACTTTTTCCTTCCCCTTCCGCGGGGGAATATAGGAGGGAAACATTGTTGGAGGGTGTGCAAGCTCAGTTTCTTCCTCCATGCCTTCGTCCTCATCTTCTTCGATGATAAGGTCCTCTAGGTCTTCCTCCTTCTCGTTAGTTTCTGAGTTAACATCTTTCCCTTTCTGCTCCATGGTTCACCTGGTGCATAACGGGTTTCGCAAGGACACACATAAGGAACCATTGACTATTTGTCTTTCTTCAGCCTCAGTGTGCGTGGTGATTTAGGGATTTCCGCCACAATCCTAGTGCCTTCAAGGGCATTCCCCATAGTCAAGGCCTGCGTGGCCTCTTCGATGGTCATATATGCAATTTCCATAACTTCCTAAGATGCTGCCATCATGTCCATCTAGAAATCTATCACTCACATAATCGGGGGCTCAATCAATGCTCTGCATAGGTCAACCAGGGCTCTGCTCACAATACGCAGGGTATACAACAGCTCAATTCGCAAATGACCAAGTGTTGTTTGTTGGGTGGCCCATTGTAATTTATAGCACCTTTTGAATTTGAATTCAACCGTTCCCCCCAAATCCGGTTCATTAATGCTCCCTTGGCAGTAGATTTTCCCAAATCTTGCCCATAAATCACATCTTAAATTCCAGCTGCCCGCTCCATTTGGTCTCAAGTCGAGCATCACATTGTGAATAGTGATTCCAATGGTCACTTTCCAGCCAACCCGCGCGACAGTGCAACCCCCCTTGTGCGGTCGCGAACCTTGTGACACCTTACTCCTATGCACAACTTCAACATTGCGCAGCTCCTAGGTAGAGTAGTTTATAGTCCCACACCTCCTTTCAACTACTTGGAGTGCTAAGACTGTACTTCCCACGGCTAGTCAGGTGGTCGTGCCACCTTTATAGGGTTTCATCTAGCCATGCATCATTTTTCCTAGAAAATACCCACCTTTTATTGTTACTGGCGGCATCACGCACTTTATCATATGTATTGTGCCACCATGGTTGATTCGTGTAGTAATATGTTGTCCAAGCCAAGGCATCAGACTAATAAATTCATGGAGGTAGTCCCCAAATTTTTCAACGTGAATATGTGCACCCTATTCTATCACCCTGGTCTTCTTATCGAGAAAATCTTCCTTTATCTCATCCTCAAGCTTCTTGACTTTTGCTTCCACCAGAGTGCTTTTCTCCCTTAATCACATAGGAGATCTTACTTGCCTTCTTACACTAGTTAGTTATCTTCGCGTAAGTACAAGCCTTGTGTTATATTTATTTATAAAGTACATACATATAACTTCACGCAACAAATAAACATTAAACTTGAAAATTATACCCAATAATACATAAAGCAGGAAAATATACACAGAAATATGGTAAACTCCTATTTATTAATTCTTCCCACGATTACAGACTCGACCTGCCCTGCAATCTCAGCTGCAGGGGTCCGTGCACTCAGGTGCGGACTACTAGGCCTTTGTGCACATAGCAGCAGAGCCTTCTCCTACTCTACGACCCAAGACACACTTTACACTTTGACTCAAGCTCTTAGACTCGTCATGCTTTTTTTCTATTTCTTTCTTTTCTCTCTTCTACGCTTAGAGCCTCACTCTATTTCTACAATCTCATCGTCTGTGGACCATGGGTAGGTCTATCAAGCTGAAATTACATTACAAAAACAAGGGTGGACAACCCTGTGACTCTATTATGACTTCGTGCTCCGCGCCCACAAATCACGGAGCCTTTACAATGAACTTGGTCATAACTTGGGCTTTAAGCCCCAAAACATGCCTTGGGGGGATTCCATGCCCAACATATGTAGGCTGAAGAAATCTCTCTATAATTTAGAGCTAACACCCTGGGCTTGATATGAGAGGACTGATAGTTGTATGATGAAGATCAGATTCACTAGGAGTGAAGTCGATCCAAACCATTGCTTGGAATTTATGGACGATAAACCTGTCGTATGCCACCTTATGAGGATGACCTCTTTCTGGCACATGTATACCCTCTCATTTGGAAACATAAGAGGGAGTTACATTCCAGATTTGTAATGGTGAACTGCAAACCCATGACTACCACGATGGAGCTTAACTTTAAGAAGTTATGCGATAGTGCTGCCATACCTAATTTGGAAAATTCTTCTAAGTTTCGTCAATTCATAACAACATTGATTTTCTTGGTGAATTCCCATCCAAATATATGTTTCGCAGTTAACATGTTGAGCTCATATATGGTTGAGCCTTACTAGATTGGTGCCAAGAATCATTTGAGATATCTTTAGGGAACAATCTCTCATGGATTGAGATACACTATCAGAAATATGATGCTGCGTGATTATTCTGATGTTGATTGGCCAGGCGGTGTGGAGGATCACAAGATAAATTCTAGGTGCTGGTTCTCTTTGGGTTCTGCTTTAATATCCTGGATGAGCAGGAAGCAAAAGTCGGTTGATTTAAGCATTGATGAGGCTAGATACATAGCAGTGAGTATGACCTCCTGTGAAGTTCTCTGGTTGTGGAAACTCTTCAATGAGCTGTTTGGACACGTGATTGATAACGTCGTGACATTTTGTGACAATAACAGGGGGATTCAATTGTTAAGGAATCCTATGTTCAATGACCGCTCCAAGAATATATAGGAGCAAGAGGGCTCCATCGCATTGGGACTGATGTGCAGGTTGTTGTATTTTGTCGAAGCCCCTGGGAAATTTCAAATTCTTGACTTTTTGAGAACAACTAGGCATCATGGAGAGACTCTCTCCTAAGGGTCCTGTATGATATGGACATTTAGCTCTGGGAGCTCCGAGGGGATTGGGGGTACATCGTGGAGTGATGAGAAACCATATGGTGAGTGGCTCAGCCTTCCCTTAGTGGTCTACTATGTAGGTAGGATGAGTGGTTCATCCTTCTCCTGTCAAGACATAGTCATAGGGTGACTGGTTCAACCTTCCCCTAGTGTTTGTTTGTGTATAAGGTGAGTGGTTCATCCTTTCCCTGAGATACCCCTGACGACATGTAGGCAGGATGAGTGGTTTAGCCTTATCCTGTTGAGACATCATAGCCATGCAGTCTAGGACTCATGGGTAGTACCTCTCATCTGGCCAATGACTAGGGAAATGAGGATAGGGACCATAGTAGTATCGATGGACACATCGTGTTACTATCGTACTCCCTATGCTGGGATGATATTAATCTGGGATCAATTGGAACTAACTTCAAGTCAGTAAGAGTGATATAAATCACTCTCTTTTGGAACTGATTTCAGATTAGTAAGAGTGGTATGACACACTCTCTTCATTAGGACTGAATTCGGGTCAGTAAGACTGGTATGAGACACTCTCTTTTATATGGGACTGAATTCAAGGTAATAGAGGATGGTATGATACATTCTCGATCATTTTGTCTTCTTCATAGTTCAGCAGAGCAGAGAAAAACAAAGCAGTGTAGAGAACTGATGCCAGATATAGTACAGTGTGGCAGATGGACAAGCAGATGAGGTTCTCCCTACGTTAGAGGGAGTGTTAAAATTGGAAACTAGGGCCAAAATCCATGTGGGTCATCTTATTTATGGAAGCTGATATTTTTCTTGGATTCCTCTCATCGAGAGGTGTAGGATTGATCTAAAGGTCATCCGATTCTGACATGTATTCATGGAGATATGAATTTATTTGTGTTATGGGACAATTTGTCAAGGTTGGCCAGCAACCAAATTGCCCCCACATGTGCTCAACGTTTTAGTATAAAAAGATGTGGCTTACTAGTCATTTGTACACACTCCTCTTGTAATCTCTTCCTCTACACTTGTCTTTGGGTTTTGGTGGGAGGAGAGATCCTAAGTGTCAACGCTGCCCTAATGGAGAAGGCTCTACGTTGTCTTAGGAAATGAGAAAGCTCTACGCTGTCATGGAGGACAACCCTTATCTCAGCGTTAAGAAACCTTAATTCTGCCCCATGGAGAAGCCCTAAAATAGGCCTAAACGCAGTCAAGAATGCTACCCTAAACACAGTCACAATGCTGCCATAAATGCAGTCAAGAATGCTTCCCTAGACGCAGTCAAAATACTGCCATACACACAGTCACAATGTTCCTCGTCAGAATGCTTCCCTAAATGCAGTCACAATGCTGCCCTAAACGGAGTCAAGAATGTTTCCATAGATGCAGTCAGAATGTTGCCCTAAATGGAGTCACAATGTTGCCCTAAACGCAGTCAAGAATGTTGTCATAGACGCAATCAGAATGTTTCCCTAAATGCAGTCAAGAAGAAGACCTTAATGTTGTTTTAGGCCACAGTTTGAGGAAGGTTTTTTATGTGCCCTAAGTTTCTATCCTAATTTGCAGCCTCAAGTCTTAACCCAACCACAAATAATAAGAAGAATAGGTCGTAGCCCTGGCTGTCAAAGAGAAGACCAAACACTACCTAATCATAGTCCATGGAGAGGATCCTATCATACATTATACATTGTAAGGTTGCACAACAATAAGGTTGATAGGAAGTCATTGGGTAAAGATGGCTGGGTTGTCTTGCTATTGCGGTAGACCGTAGGTCATAGCCAACAACATAAAGGACTAAAGTTTGATATGACAACGTATTTAGGTGAAACACAATGGAAAGTATGGTGCATCACAATATGATGCAACACATGATGTAATAATATGCAGCTTGGTTGTATCGACATGATTGTATTGGCAGTATGTTTAGCATACTTGGACGGGTACAACATGATACATGCAGTGACTAGTGTGGGTAGAATGGATGCAATACTATGCTGCACAATGGTACAACATGGTGATGATGGGCATGTCGACATAACAACAACACGATGCATTGTGACGACTTATTGGTGATGGGTAAAACAGTGATGGAATGTTGCAACATAGTGCACAACAATGGGTATAGTCATGATTGGGTGAAACTCGGTGATAAGAGAAGCTCAGTGAATGGGTGCAACACAATGACAGGTGAAACATGATGATGAGGCACAACACATTGAGGTGTAACATGGTGATGGAGTCACCTTGGAGGATCATCATGCCTTCACCTGAGTCCAAATCAGCTACCTCATGTGAAATATTCTTTGAGAAGATCTTTGCTCTAATTTCGATAAGTCAAAATGTTGACTTCTGATGTATATGTACTATCTCTCTCTCTCTCTGTTGAACTATTGAAAAGCATATAAGAAGAATTGATTAAGGGTTTCAACACATTGGGGTTTGTTCGTGGCTGGAACCACATCTTGTGTCCTCTTTTCTTGTCTTTTCTTCTGTGATTTATGTTTATGTTCTATCTACATTTTACTATCATGCTAAATGTGATCGTTAATCTAGAATTGATATTGAGATAATATGGAAAATTGAAAAAAAAATTCTATCAACATAGAACATACCTAAAACTAACAAATGCTCATGAAAGTAGTGATGTATTGTTTTTAAGAGGGGGTTGAATTCATAGGGACACAAGAACACTTTTGGAGGGTAAATTTTTAACTTTGTTCGAAATAACTAAGTGTTGGCCCCGCGAGTACAGTATAATGGATAAGTGAAAAAGATGCAATTTAATCATGAAATGGCATCTGAATGGACTTTTTATACCTTATGTTGGTTGTCCAACTTGTCAATGGCTTATTCATAGCCTATTTTCTAGTTTTGATTTTTAAAATATGCACTATTTTGACGATGCCCCATTTGATGTCAAGCATTCTTTCAAAAACTCCACCTATTAAAGGTAGTTTGAGTCTTCTTTGACTAGATTAACCTTTCCCTTGCTTGGCCTATGGTTGAATCAATTGGTTTAAGTTCTCAACTGATGTGCTATTATTATTATCTTTAAATTTTAAATTTTTCTTTTTGAGTTTCTCTTTGGGCTGAAAAGTGCTTCCCTTGGATGGTCTAACAAACTTTGTAGGATGGTTAGCATTCATAAAACTATTGATTTGGGGTTTTATTATTTTCATTTTAGATGAGTATAAATAATAAAATTTTAATAGAATTGTTATGTATGACTTAAAATCATTGTTTCAAGTTTGGATTGCATGAACCAAATATGATAAATTTCATATTCAAGCCCTATAATTTAAATCTTCTTCATAAATTTTAACATTGAATACAAGAACAGAATAAACCCCTGTCAATTATTTATGTGATTTCGAGTCATTTAGACCAAACTAACATCTTTTGTGAAGGGTTCTTCACCAGATTTAAAGTGCATGGCGAGCCTCTACGAGTGCAGTTTAATATATTATTTAGGCGTGTATTGAAGTTGTGTTTTATGGATGGTAAGGAAGATGAGGTAGCCTGTTTTAAAGACCCCATGAGTTCCATATGTTGTGAAATAAGTGATGTTGAAAGAAAAATAAATACTTGCTTTGGGTAATTGCAATGAGCTCTGAAATTACGGTAGCTTTGTAATTGATTATATACTCCCATATGTGATCTAAAAATAACTATACTTTACTCCCTTTTTGCTCACTTTTAATTCATTTTCTGGATGATTCATTTCACTTTTCAAAACTAGTTGATGAACTCGGTGCAGGAAATTAAGTAGCACGTGGTGTAGACCACACGATTGATACTGTCAACATAAATTTGAGATCAAGCCTATCCACTGAACACATGCTCAAAAACAGTTTAATGAGGTCAATCCTTGGCTAAAAAACACATCCATTGTGCTAGCAAACTGTTTGACATACAAATTGAAGTGCCCACCTTATGACGGTATCTCCTCAATTATATTTGACGAAGTTACCTTCATCATGTGCAACGTTCATTTTCATTTTTGTTGGTTGCATGTCCAAATCTAAATGCATTTATTTTTATTAGTAATTTGTTTTCGTAGTTTCCCTATTCATAAAAATAGAATGCACAGTTTGTAAATATAATTTTTTTTAATAAATGTTTGTTTGTCTGTTTGTTTGCTTGTTTGTTTGTTTTTGTTTGTTTTTTTTTGTTTGTTTTTTGTTTGTTTTTTTTTTTGTTATTAAGTTAGGAAGTAGGTTCTAAATTCTAAATTCATATCTACATATATATTTGTATTTAGAGAAATATGTGATTAAGTTGGGCTTATAGTTTTCAATTGACCTATGTTGGGAATTTATT
>APFE031288188.1:64522-91355 GCA_000404065.3 Pinus taeda | reverse complement strand
TATATATATATATAGATATCATTCTCATTACTACCTAACTAAAATCTGTTCTAAAGTCTTTATTCGCTAACTCCATAACCAATAGCTAATCCATCTCTCAAATTGAGAAAGATTTTCATTAGCCCTTTATTTGAAATCAAGAATATTTCCTTGTACTATCCCACTCCTAGCACTAATTTCCCTTCTGTATATGCATGATATACTCATTATCATATTTATAATATTTATAAAAGGAATATTGCAATTTTTTCAAACCTTACTAAATGTTTAAGTATATATGTTTTGTGAAAAATCCTACATTGAAAAAACTAGAAAACTAATCAAAATAAATTTCAAATATTGTATCAATAAGTCAACTATAAAACACTCCACAAGTGCTCCAAAAGTTATCTACAATTTGAGCTTTCTACATTATAACTTAGTTGGCATGATTGTGCCTGAGCTTTTCCTAAATGTTGAATACTATGCTTGTAATGTATTCTTTTCTATGGTGACATTTTATTTTCTTTTTTTATACATGTCATATGGTGACGTAGTGGATACTATCGCCCAACTGAAGAAAATATGTTCGAGTTTCTTTCTTTTCTGGGGAAAAATGGCATTGACATTGTTGATGTTGAGGTATATGTCATATAAATATTTTATAGTCTAATTTTGTTTCTATTCCAGTGTTCGTCGTCCTTCCTGTCTTATACTTTGCATTATATCTTTTTTCATTTTCATAAGAGGAACTTAGTATTGATGGTAAGAAGCAGGAATTGAAGAAAGAGGAGAACAATAACACTGGAGTGAAAAATGCAGAAAGAGAGAAAAGAATCAGTTGAATGATGCCATTAAATTCGATATTGTGCATAATGTCGGTCAAGTCTTTAGAGTTGGTGACTTCGCCTGTAATTCCTTGACAACACAATGATAATGGTTTGAAGTGATAAAACAATATTTCATGTGTAAATTGTAGTCCAACCAATGTTAAGTTGGGAAGTCATATTGTAATACTTGATATTTCATATAATATAATTTGTGGTTGAAATTATTTATAGTTGTACTTTATATTATTCGGTACTGTAATTAACATATGTAACTTTGTGTTTTTGTATTAGGTGAAAATGCACATTTTATGACATTTTTTTTAATTTAGTCGCAAAATCATGCTAATTAATTTATGTTGATTAGTAATAAATACATAAAATCAATCTAAAACTAAAACTACTAAATTAATAGTTTATATTCATTAATGATGAACACAAATAAAATGTGTATACAAAAACTAAATTAGTCATTTAGAATGATTATTAATGAAAGTAGATGAAATGAATATAAACTACTATTTCAATCATTTATATAATGAAGATGAAATTACAAAAAAAAAGATAAATGACTACTGTAAATGATAAATTTGTGATTATAAATTATGACTAAATTTTTGCATATATACGACTATTAGTAGCTAATTTACATTATCTTATAAAACAAACAAATTTTAGTTATATTTATTTGGGCATTAATTGGTTTCAAACGACAACTGAATTTTGCACATATATGATTATTGCTAGCTAATTTATAGTATCTTATAACGCGAACAACATTTTGGTCATATTTCTTTGGTCATTAATTTGTTTTCGTGAGTGATCATGTAGTATTAAATTTTGTTGTGTATTTGGTCATTAATTGCGGAAATTAACGACCAAATTTATGACTAAATATACTACTAGACGATAAAATAGAGACAACCAATTAATGACTAAGCTAAATACAACTAAAAGTTGGTTGCGTTATAAGATACTGTAAATTAGCCACTATTGGTCACCCACTGAAAAATGGTCGTTTATATGCAAATTTTAGTCATTTTTTTAGTAATTAATTAGTCATTTTGTACTAGTTATATGACTTCCCTTCTTCTACATCCTAATAGCATTAAATAAAATAAAGTATTTGAAATTGATTGCAACCTTCTATTACCGTTTTCTTCCCTGTACTCCTTGTTTGCAATTGAAATAAATTTTCGTGAGACACATTAATATCATCATTATCTTCCTCTCCTTCTTCTCTTGACAACATAAGTTTTTATTTCTCTGCTCCTATAACTATTCCTCCAACAATTTGTTTGTCATCATCATACAAATTTTATGCCTCAACCATTTTATCTCCCCTCAACTCTTTGGCTACACCCTTTGTGCATTATTCTCCAATTCTTGTTTAGCCAATCCTCTAGATACTTCAACTCTTGTTCATATAATGACAACGAAATAATTGTAAACTTCTTTCCATATTATTTGTAGGTGTCTTCACATTCAGCTCTTCATTTTCACTCCTCTTCGTAACATCCTTCCAATGTTGTTCTTCATCAGTTGTGTGGATATAATCCAAACTTATAACTCCTTCCATAGTTTCTTGCTTTTGTTTTTTGAAGCCATCTATGCACCTTCATTTATTTGACTTGATGTACATGTTCTTCATCTATAAAAGTGACATATAAATCGTCAATATGAGGCTTCCCTGCCTCTTTTGTTGTTAACAATCCTTTTCGTGGTGCATAGGCCTTCTTCTTCCCTTTCATTCTAGCAGAGCATCAATTATGTCCTTCTTCTTTCCCATGGATGCCAAGTACCATGGCCACACTTGGAAATTGCTTGCAGGTCATTCCTCCTTGTCTCTCTTCAGAGAACAACTTTATTTCTCCTTGTTGCTGCCTCTAAGAAGTTGCCTCATCCTGCCTGGAGGACTATCCACCATTTGTTATATTAATTTTTCCTCCCTAAAACAACTTAGTATTCTCATTCTCCTTCTGGACTAGTTTTCTGTTCTCCTTCCCTACAAGAATTGCATTCACATAAAATTCACCAATCTTAAAAACAAAAGGCCTTGTAGTTTCGCCTTGTGATTTTCCCATCAATTCCTTTGTCAACTCTACCTGTTGATTTCTCATGATACTTTTACTTAGCGTCTCATCACCATCATAAGATTACAATTCCTTTTGTTGTTATAGAATTTCCATATAGTCCATGAGACTTCCAGGCAATCTTTCTTAATCCCCTTCTTTAAGAATGTCTCCTCTATCAACATTATTCATGACAATTTCAGATGGTTGTCCTTCTTCATCATGCTTATGACATGCATATGAAAACAATTGATTACTTTTCAAAATATTAAGAACTTGAGCCTCTACTAGTGCTCCTTGCATCATTTGTTGGTTTGGACTTCTTCCACAGTCCCTCATGCTTTCCACCAGTTTCCTTTCCTTACCTCAAAGGAGTGATCTTCATTCTGCTTTTTCTTTGGGCTTAGCTTCTTTGAGATTTTCTTCTTCCATCCACGCTTTTATCAAAGGCCTCATCCTCTGCTTACCGATCCCTCTGGCCTACTCACATTCTATCTCTGACCTTTTTCCCTCTTGTGTAGCAATTGTATTAGCACATTAAGTTGTGCCTTCAACTCAATCATCTTCTTTTGAAGGCCTTCATCACTTAGCCTCATCATGCCATTTCTCTTGGCATCTTTCTCCCCTCTGTTGTGGATTATACTCGACCCTTCATCATGACCAATAATGGTCAACTTCTTCCTTCTCTACATGTGCTCCTCCATGATCATCGTGAGTTCCAACCTAGCCCTGGAACAATCCTCACCTTACTTGTTAACTAAACACCTCACCTTCAGCTAGATATTGGTGTCCCTCTTGTTTCCTTCCTCTGAAACCTCTTAAGCCCTCATTCCTCCTCTCTAGTTGTTGCACCTTCCGTTCACCTCCTGAAAACTTCACTTCTTGTCTACTCTTGAGGATCTCCTATCCTCTTAACTCTTGTACTGCAACTGGGTTCTCCTTTTTCTATTATGGTCTTCTTGTTGCACGCTCCTTTCTACCACAATCCTTAAGAACACTACGGGTTCTCTTCTTAAAGATTATCACAGTACTATAATGTTGCCACCATTTTTCTATCAATTGAAATTTTAAAGACGAGATTTACCTCCTTAAATGATAGAGTCTTCTCATCTTCTTGCATGTACTCTACTCCTAAATCTGCTATGAGAACTCCTCTTCAGTTTTTCTGAGTTTTTCTATCTCCTTCAAGTGCAATTTTCTTAGCCTTCTATGCCACGGGTCTCTTCATCGTCCCTGATAATTCCTTCAATATTTCTTTTGTAAGATAAATATATGATCAATCATATACCATAAAATTCCTTACTTCTTGGGTCTTACTCCAAATCTCAAAAATATTCTTTTTTCCGCTATCTTCAAAAATTATCATTCACAAGCTGCAATCTCCCTTTCACTTAAAAAAAAAGCTTCGGTTTTGATACCACCTTATAGTATGCCCCTTCATAGCAGACCCCTTCAGTGGTCAGTCGAATCTACCCTAGAACTTCATTCTTTTAACTCCACTAACCAAGAACCCTTTCCCTGTCCTCCTCAACAAGGATGCATCTTTTTCCATTTCTCCCTTTCTACTAGGCGACAATGTACATTCCCGTTTTGCATTGCTTTGTAAGAAAACCTCATTATATATATATGTATATATAATCCCTCGTGCACCCTATGCTTTCAAAACCTCTTTTTATAACACAACCTCCGATGATATATATGAATAGTTCCTTGTGGGCATTTCGGCATTGCAGGTCCCAATAAAGCATATCAGAAGGTTCAAAATCGATTTGAGCTTTCTACCTTTGATGCACGTCTATCCCATCGAGACCGACTATGATAGGCTCTGACTTAACCAAAACTGATAGGTCGACCTTGAATTAAAGTCAGAAGTGGAGCCTCTTAGAAAGCATGATGAATCACTAATACACCAAGCCTGACTCCTTTGTTGGCTGACTAGTTAATAGGGCGCTACCGAGGTCACGTTCACGATATATTTTATTTTTCAATTTAATTATCCCAAGTCTGGATTCCTTTGAGTGCCATAGGAAAATCGATGGCCTTGAATATGCTTGACATTTTTACAGGTTCTCAATCAACATTTCTCACTCACGTCTATTCATCTCCGCACTTTTTCCTGAGAGTTATAGATTTCCCTTACTTGAACAAACTCAACACTTATGCAGTTCAAAGTTTGGACTCCCTCCTTAGCCAATACATAAAAAAAATATTATAGGGGCACGTTGCTCCTCATCAATGGTTTCCCCTCCTCAATCACAAACCATTGTTGGGCTTATTTCCAACATTCAAACCCAAGTTTCCATTAATCATTGGACCTACAAAATTGTCACAAGACCAAATAATATTGAACCAATGTGAACAGAATCACTCTGTGAACGAGACTTAAACTCTACGCTAGAATATCATAATGCAGACTCATTCAATCATAAATAATTACATCGATCCTCAAAGAGCATCCAACCTTTTCTACAAGGCTCTTGTCGCCCATTCTATTAAGAGTGAACCAGACTTCTAAAATCTTACAAGGGTTTCCTATCCAATTCTCAAACAGGCAAAATTCAAATCTAGAGAGAAATATTATGCAGAGAGATGATATATATATGCAAATAAGATAAAAAGTATATTCATTCCTTATTAGAGATATGCACGGAACCTTGCAGACCTTCTGTTCGAAATCTTACTTCTGAATATACCTGAGAGCTTCTTCCTATATGATTCATTAAACCTATAATTCTGATAGACCTTACTTTTCACTACTACAAACGTACCTATATACACAAAAGCAATGGTTGAAGATAACGAAAACAGTAAAAATGGGATATCTGTCTAGTAGCCTAAAAAATGCCAAATTCCTATCCCTACATTTGTTATATTGACAAAGGTCACATGTAGAGTGACTAAAACAACCTAACTCCATAATTACAATGAGATACATGGTTAATTTATAGCCTAGAATTCTTAATTTGTACAATTTACTTATGAGAAAATTCCTTCCCCTTTAGAGAATTTTGTGAGCTTTCTTGGTCTAAACAAAATATGACCTTGATGCTCCTTTTGGCATGAATCTTGTTAGATGCTTTTTTGATGTATATATGTTTACATTTTATATTAATTTTTTTATGAATAATAATAATAATAATTTCTCTAATATTTGTAATTTTAGAAAAGTGAGATGTATCTAGATATAAGTATTTTAATGCTTATTAAAGATTTAAGTTATATAATACATTATTATTATTAACTAGTCAAATCTCATCCAATTTACACGTCTCATATAAATCTCTTTATTAAGACAATAATTGACAAATTATTTAAAATCATCTAACACTTCACACATACCGAACATCTCATTTCTAATATTTCACTATATAACCAATCTTAGCCATGACCTTTCCATCTAAATTAAGTATTTGAGTAAAAATATCAAAAATAAATTAAAATTCAATCTTATAAATATTTTTAAATTAAACTAATTTATAAAAATGATTTAAAACCAAATTTCTTTTATCAAACCTAACTAGACGTTAGAAAATAAATAAGAAAATTTAAGAGTTCAAAATAAAATGAAAATTTATTCATTTATTATTATAAAATGAGAATGTATTCATTTATTACTATAAAATAAGAATTCAAATTAATAAACAGATTACTCTGATACAAATGTTCGCTAAAAAGAAACCCTAAATAAAGAAACCTATCGGTCTTATTATGACAACTCAAGATTTCCATGTCGAACATCAGAGTTTCAATGTAATGATGTCTTCATGGAAAATGTAAGGAACCCTATCGGCCTTATTATACAATGTCAAGATATCTATGTGGAACATCAAAGTAATGTCATGAATATGTCCTCATAAAGGTAGGATTGAAGATGTTTTCATAGCAATAGGATGATAGTACTTGATATATATTTGGCATCGTCGAAGATGTAGTCAATGGTAGTAGTTTTTTACAAGATGAAAGAAAAAGGTTTGTGAATTAGTAAGCGTAGTTATCACCATCTAATGGGGAAATCTAATCATTGAACAATATTGTCTTAATGGTGGGTTGACAAAAAAGAATAAAATTTTACAAATTAAGGAAGGAAAATGGAGATACCACAGAAAATGTAGTATGTGGTTAGGATGTAAAAATGTCAATATTGCCACTTTAATATATTTTTAAGTGCTCGAGACGTATGAAAAATATGGTTTCAAATGCTAAACTCCATACTTGTTGAAGGCCATTGATTGGGACCGTGATATCGATTTCTTTTATCCACGCTTCAGAAGCTTCATAACTCCCCTTCCAATCCTGTGGAAAAATGAATATATGAAAAAATATGAAGTGAAATACTTCAATGGAATGATTTTTCAGATTTTATTAGAGAAAAAGGTAATTAATGAATATATGAAAAAATATGAAGTGAAACACTTCAATGGAATGATTTTTCAGAGTTGATCAGAGCAAGAGGTAATCACAAGAGAAGTAAATATAAGGAGACACAAATCCACATCTAACCTTTGGGTTGAATGGAAAGATTAAGAGATTCCACTTGATATGAAATGTAACCTTGATGGTTCTTATTCCGGGTAAATTTCATCCTTTCCTCTTCATCGATGACATGATGGACGATATAAAAAAAATCTAGAGTCTACACATGACTATATAAAGATCAATTAACCATTCCATATATAATAATAGAAAAAATGTAGAGTTTACAGATGACTATATAAAGATCAATCAACCATTTCATATATAATAATTTTAATCCGCTCTGCCTAAATCAATAAACTAAATGAAAGGTCATGGAAATGAAAGTTGAAAACTAAAACTGAGAGTTCAAAATACCTTGCGAACATGTGCTACACTGGCCATAAGGTTAAGATTGGAAAAATCAATGCGGACAAGATTCACAGGCTCAGAATAAACTACCTCAGTCATCATTAATTCTGTCTTTTGTCATTTGTTTCTTGTAAATCGCCAATACTTTCAAAATATGCCATGTTCATGGATGTCAATACATAGCTAGTTCTCCTCTACTATCAATTAATGCTAAAAGAAACCTCTGTTATCAACGAATGTGAACATAAGCCTCATATCATGATTGCTAACTCTATCAGTGCTCCCATTATGACTGATGGCCTAGGAATGGATGAACAATGTCCATGACGTCCCATTGCACTTTCTTGAGTGTTGCTAGAATCTCCTGCATACTTTAGAGTGTTACATCATTCAAAGAACTGGAATATTTTGAAATGTCATAAGGACAAGCAAGATTTCATATAACATTTAATAATATTATTTAAATTTTAAAAAAATCTTGTAAAAATCAAAATTTAAATTTCTTTTTACTGGTAAATTTGGCTTATCACTTCTCTGTTGTGCTAGAGGGATTCGGAAGTGATGTGATGTGTTCAAATTTGAGCGTTGGTCGGGCCTCTTTAAAAGCATGATGAATCACTAATACACCGAGCCCGATTCCTTTGTTGGCCAACTGGTTAACAAGGATCTACCGAGGTCGGGCTCACGATATATTTTCTTTGTCAACTTAATTGTCCCAAGTCTGGATTCCTTTGGGTGCCATAGGCAAATCAATGGCCTTGAAGATGCTTGAAATTTTTACAGGTTCTCAATCCACATTTCTAACTTGGGTCTATTAATCTATGCACTTTTTCCCAAGAGTTACGGAGTTCCCATACTCGAACAAACTCAACACTTCTATAGTTCAGGCTCTGAAATCTCTCCTCAATCATTGCATAAAACAAATATTGTAGGGGCACGTCACTCCTCATCAATGGTTTCCCCTACTCAATCACAAAGCTTTGTTCAGTGTATTTCTAACATTCAAACCAAAGATTCCGTTAATCGTTGGACCTACAAAATTGCCACAAGACAGAATAATATAAAGCCAATGTGAACACCATCACTCTTCGAACAAGACTTAAACTCTACATTAGAATCCCATAATGCAAACTCATTGAATCGTAAATAATCACATCCATCCTCAAAGAACATTCAACGTTTTCTACGAGGCTCTTGTAGCCCATTCTACTAAGAGTAAACTAGTCTTCAAAACTCTTACAAGGGTTTCCTATCTAATTCTCAAATGGGCAAAATTGAAATCTACAGAGAAAGATTATGCAGAGGGATGATAAACATATGCACATAAGATAAAAACTATATGCATTCCTTAATAGAGAGATATGCACGGAACCTTGCGGCCCTCTGTTTGAAATCTTACTTTCGAATATAAATGAGAGCTTCTTCCTCTCCAATTCATTAAACCTATAATTCCGATAGACCTTACTTTTCACTACTACACGCATACTTATATATACAAAAACACTGGTTGAAGATATTTTAAGAAAAAAAAGTAAAAATGGGATATCTGTCTAGTACCCTAAAATATGCCAAATTGGTATCCCTGCATTTGTTATATTGACAAAGGCCACATGCTGATTGACTAAAACAACCTAACACCATAATTCCAATGAGATATATGTTAGTTTATAGCCTAAGATTATTAATTTGTACAATTTACTTATGAGGAAATTTCTTCTGTTATAGAAAATTTTGTGACCTTTCTAGATGGAAATAAAATATAAGGTTGATGTTTTTTTAGCATGAATCTTGTTACATGTTTTTTGATATATGTATGTTTAACTTTTATATTAATTCTTTCTATGAATAATAATTATTATTATTATTTTTTCTAATATTTTTAATTTTAGCAATGTGAAATATATCTTAAAATAAACATCTTTAATTCCTATTATAAATTTAATTTATATAATATACATTTTTATCATTCCGCTAATCAAATCCTATTCAATTTTATACCTCTTATTTAAAATCATAAGGCACTTCACACACACAAACATCTCCTTTCTAATATCTCACTATATAACAAATCTTAACCATGACCTTTCCATCTCCCTTTTAAAAACACATAAAATTAAATTAAATAATTTGAATAAAAATATAAAAAGTAAATTAAAATTCAATCTTATAAATAATTTTAAGTGAAATCAATTTATAAAAACGATTTTAAATCAAATTTTCTTTTATCAAACCTAACTAGATGTTACAGAATAAATAAGAAATTCCTGAACTGAAATAATATCCATTTAAATTGCTCCATTCATGTAGAAATCAATAGAGATTAAAATAAATATGTCCTAACTAAAGGACAAATCACATTATAGTGTTATAAAAACATGGACCATGATGTACAGTACAATAAATACGTCGTACAACAGGTTTGCCAAATCACATTATAATATTCTATTAAAAACATGAAACAAGATATATTCTAACATTCTCTCAATCAAACATCATATAATTCATAATTAAACATATAATTAATAGATTCCCAATGTTGTACATGACAGTATTCTATGCGATAATGCGAGAGGAGGAAAGCAAAGTACTATGTATGTCAGCGGAAATTATAATTTTAATATAAAGAAATTTCATGAGAAATTATTATGTGTAATAATAATGTTTAAATAGGTCTATTTATATAATTTAATCGTTAAAATATAATTATACGAGATTGTAAATTTTTATGGTTTAAAATAAATTTTTGAATATATGAATGGGTTTAAATTAAAAAGAAAAAATTGATATATTCAGATGGTATACATTTCCGAAATAGCTTGCTAGTAATTACGACAAATCTGTGCCGCTACCAATATCAATATCGTACGTAATATTCACGCGTTGCAACAGTTATGAGCTTTAAAGTACATAATCTCAACGATACATTCACACCATTTGTTTTTCATTTACCACAAAAAACCAATTGGAGTTGAAGTACTGCAGTTTGAGCGCCTTTGCAATCTGATGAGCGGTGCCAGGAAACATAGATTGATTGTGATAATTCTGTTAATTAATCAACTCCCAAAACTTTTTACAAAGTTAGACAGATTATACAGTGTTTGCACAACGTTTTTCCTACTTAATTATCACACCTTATGGGGATCATCTCGCGATCAAATTAATGGGCAACGCCATTAGTAACTGGAGTGATGAAAATAATTTGACAATCCGATATTCATACATTCACACTTAGAGAAAGGCGGCAATATGCTGAACGCACAAAATATAATACATGCATAAACATCTACGACCGTTAAGTGTCATGTGTGTTTCAGTGATCCTTTTATTTACCATCTGTGTTTCAGTGATCCTTTTATTTCCGATGTGTTCAGTACATAGAAAAACAAAGTGCGAAACGAAATGTAATGAAACAATCGACATTTTTATTAACAACAGTGGATATATTTTTAGGCATTGTATGCCAATGGATGCACACGACAAGATCTAAGAAGATTGGTAAGAATTGACTCGTCCTAAGATGATCAATATGATAATGGGTTTCCTAGAAGCCAAGCAATACATACTGTACTATTGTACAGTTGCTATTATTCGAAAAGCAACTTCATAATATTGACCCTGAAAGGAAAATAGATTGAACACAAAAACAAGTATTTATCGTCAGCCGAGAAACATTAATGCAATTAAAACAGCATAAAGATACACAAGGAGATTAATGAAAGGAAACGGTTAGAGATATGTACCTTAATTATCAGTAAACCGGAGGATGTTGAGGAGGGACCGTGTAATGTGGGGGAAAATGATAGATCGGAGGAGACGGATTGAATGGAGGAGACTTTACTATCGGAGTAGGTGGGGATTTGTGAACAGGCGGAGGAGTAACCGTGGGCTTGGGAGGAGATTTAAGCACCGGGGGAGGAAATGTTATCGGCTTAGGAGGAGCTTTGTGCACCGGAGGTGGATATGCTATGGGCGTGGGAGGAGTTTTGTGAATGGGAGGAGGGAGTACTATCGGTTTGGGAGGAGTTTTGTGCACTGGAGGAGGTAACACGACCGGTGTCGGAGGAGATATGTGACCTGGAGGGGGATACACTATCGGTTTGGGGGGAGTTTTATGAATGGGTGGAAGGAATACGGTAGGGGTCGGAGGAGGTTTGTAGACCGGAGTAGGATGTGCTATCGGTTTGGGAGGAGTTTTGTGAACTGGAGGAGGATATACTATCTGTCTGGGGGAGTTTTGTGAATGGGTGGAGGGAGTGCTGTCGGGGTGGGACGAGTTTTGTGTACTCGAGGAGGAAATACTATTGGTTTCGGAGGAGTTTTATGAACTGGAGGGGGGAATACTATCGGCTTGGGGGAAGTTTTGTGCACGGAAGGAGGGAATACTATTGATTTGGGTGGAGAATTATAAACTGGCGGAGGAAAATCGATTGGCTTGGGTTGGGCGTATGTAGCCCCACTGTCATATGCGTGCACGCATAAGCTTGTGACGAAGATAAGAATCATGGCCGACTGAGTCCCTTTCATGTTTGACAACATGGAGATGGATCAACAATGGTAGAGTGCAATGGGAAGGGCAGTAAAGATTGTTTATATAGGCACTCAATTCTTGGGGTGGGAAGGCATCGACGAAAGATTCGAGTGTACGATATGTAACAGATCAGCTGAAAGTATAAATAAATGGAAAGAATATGATGCCACTTTCTCGTGTTCCAAGCCTACTAGTTTCGGCCAGAGTTTCAGAACGATAATTGGTATGGGATATATTAGTTTTCTATGATTTGGAAAAGAAATATAAATTCAGGAAGCAGTGGAGTCGACTACAATTTAGCATAAAGTTCCTTTCCCGGCTCATGCCCGTAGTTATGTTCATGCATCCCCATACCTCGATCAATGCTAAGGACAAGATATTGCAATTTGCCCACGGCTATAAAGCATTCACGGACTACGCTTCTCCACACTATTGTGTCAGAGAACCAGAGCCATATGTGGACTATACTGAGCCAATCAGTTTAATTGTGGTGATGCACATTTTTCGTCGATCAAATGATTTTCAAAGCGAAAGTGTGATTATTTTATTGTGGGGTAATGTTATCGTTTTGGAATACTCTTTTATCCTTTACCTCCACTATCCATAGTTGTACACACATCAATGCCAGCCACTTTATCTCAGTGTTCCGTTCTCAGCTTTCTCTTTACTCCAACATCAAACATCGAGTTCTGACGTATCAGATTGGAGAGTAGAGACCACCCCAATCCATGTCCCTTTTTCCATGTCACCCCACCCCAAGCCACATTGTTATGCCTTGAGGAATCGAGCGCTCTGCACGACGGGTGGTCGACCCACACGACGGGCGGACAGGCCTTCATCCGGCAAAGTGCACAACCCGTGCGTCGGGCGAGGCACACAAAACACAAGTTGATGGTTGAAGGGCACGAACATAATGGGCCGGCGACACGAGGGCGACCCGCGCCCGAGGGGCGAACGCCCTGAACGAAGTCATCGACAGAACGAAACGTGCACGGGTGACCTGTGGCGGAAACCGTTTAGGAGGCAAGTCTCGCAAGGCAGGTTAGAACTCGGCAGAGGAACAGTGGACACACCCAACATAACGGGCAGAGGTCGGGTACCGACGAGTTCAGGACTCGGGTGGACAGCAGGTCGAACGAACGGGCAAACTTAACCGGTGAGACGCAGTGTGCGAACTCACACGGGAAGTAGGGGCGGGTCGTGCGACGACTACCCTTAATGATGGACCACCGGTTGGAAGGACGGACGTTGGACGATGGGCGGAGGGCCGCATGAAGGTGTGCCCACCCGCCTAGGACAAACAATGCAAAACAGTGAAACGAACTGGCGGCTCTATATTGGACAGTCGGGCGACATAACCGGTGGCTGCAGCGTGCAGCACCACACGGGCAACAGGGGCGGGTCGTGCGACGACCGCCCCGAACAAACATACAGGATGGGCAACGATTAAGGAATGGGCGAGCATCCGAACGGTGGGCGGAGGGTTGCACGAAGGTGCGCCCACTCGCCCGGGCAAACGATGAACGATGGAACGAATTAACACAACTGGTGGGGCGCGGCAGCACACGGGCAACAGAGGCGAGTTGTGCGACGACCGTCTCGAACAACACACAGGATAAACGACCGAGCGAAGAGTGGGCAGACATCCGAACGGAGGGCGGAGGGCTGCACGAAGGTGCGCACAGCCGCCCGGGCGAACGACGTGCGAAGGCATGGGATGACACATAGAGCGCCGAACGAAACGGTGGACAACTTCATCAAAGCGAGCGACGGCAGACACGAAGGTGGAACGGCTCGGCGGAGGTATGGCGCACACGTGGGTTGAACGAGCGCACAAATGGGTGGCAGACTTATATCACTTTGGCATGGGCGGCCTTGTGCGACAAGGGCCGACCCGCCAAAGCGGAGAGACACAACTATTCAACTATAAACGCGTCGGCTTTTCAGCGAGTGTTTATGTATTTGGGGGTCGGCTTGGAAGACCGACACCCCTACCCGAATTGGCGGTGGAGCCTATAAAGGCAGTGCACAAGATCATTTGGAAATCATTCGAAAAGTAAGGATCATTCGATCTAGCTCGGCCTCTCTAAGTCTCTAAAAGAGCGCAGTTGAACTTGGCGCAAAAGTAGCGCAGTATGTGAGACGAAGGATCGGTGATAGAGGCGGAACAGGGGGTCGGGAAAACGCAGCTGCGAACTGTGGTAATTGCCGGTCTTGGCACACTGAGGGCGCATGCGATGCGCACAAAATTGTAAACGGGACAGTGATTGTAAATTGGCCACGGGCCTGTTATAAAACGTGTTGGCCGCGGGCGCACGTATTTGTAAACTTGTCAAGTTAATAAAAGAACGAGGGCGCACTTGGTTGGGAGTTGCCCCTCCCGTATAAATTCTGTGTCAATGTTTCTTAGTATCGCATTACATATTAATGTTGCGGTTTTGCTGTTAAACGAATTATATGTGAATGTGAAATATAATTGTGAAATTATATGTTTGTTGTTCGGTTATATAAGATTCGGGTTATATGTTTATGATTCGGTTGTGAAAGTTATGCGTTCGGTTTAATAAGTTTTATGGTTGCACTAATTCGGCGAGGCGGAATTAAGTGTCGTAAAGCGAAGGCGTAGTCCATATACGCTCTAAATAAGCGTACGGTGGTGCCGCACCCGCCCAATAAAAAGAAAAAAAAGATTGGGGACGGGACAGATGGTATCACAGCAAAGGTTGCTCGTGAAGACTTGAACAAAGTGTCGTGAAGCTGGTGCTGAAGTTGAAGCGTGAAGCTGATACACATCTGCACTTCGTGACAGATGGTATCAGAGCTCGGTTGGAGCTGGTGAACAGATCGTTCGTGCAAGTTGACAGGTGTGGGAACATCGGTTGAGAACTGGTTGAACAACTTGTTCCTGGAAGCTTGGACATCCAAGTGAAAATTGAAGGTGAATCTACCTGGTCTGGGGTAGACATCCGTAGAAGTATGGAGGGGGTTGACAGTGATGAGATGATGGTCGGCAGTGACCACAGCACGGTCAAGACACTTCGGTACGAGATATTGGAGAACATGGCGAGGTGGGGTTCTAACTGGGTTGCGATGCGGGCCGAAAACATGAAGATTCGGGAGGGCTGCATGGAACTTAGAAAAGAACTGGAAGAACTCGGGAATCAATGCGAAAGTTCAACAAGTGTTGAGATCGATAAAGTTGGCGAAGAGATCCACCAAAACGACTTGGGTCTCCAAGAGCTCTTCGGCGAAAGAGTTCGGTTAAGGAAGGAAAGTTTTAAAGTAGAAGTAAGGATCAAGCAAATCGAGGAAGAAATAAAGAAGAAACTTCTTGCTAAGAAGTTGGTCGTGATCGAACAAGAAGAACTTGATTATATCGACAAGTTGGAAGCTCACTACCGGGAAAACCCCAAGGACCTCCGGAAGCTTAGCTCCATGAACTTGGTCGATGAGCCATTTGGCGATACATTTGAACAAAACACGGTGGAGGGAAAGCTTGGGACAAAGAAAGAAGCACCAAGGCCGAGCTCCCCGGACAAACAAAGAAAAGTAAAGTACCTTAAGAGGAATGTCGAGAAGGAGCGCAAACTCATCGGCACATCTGAGGACGAATTCTTGAAGCAAATTGCAGAGATCAGGCGCAAGACAAAACTGAAAAAGGAAGACGGTTCCTTGGAGTTGAGTTTTGTGGACGTGACCGTGCAGGGCAAAAGGCTGGCAGCCTTGATCGATACGGGAGCTACTCATAGCTTCATGAGTAGGAAGACCGTGAGATCTTTTGGGAAGAAAACGAAAATGGAGAGGGAAAGCAGCGCCTTCAAAGCGGTTAACTCTCCTATCAAAGCTATTGATGGACTGTTAAAAGACGCTCAGATAAGGGTTGGATCATGGTTCGGGAAGCTGGATTTGAGGGTCGTAGACATGGATGATCATTCGATGGTGCTGGGGCTGGACTTCATGAGACTTGCACAGGCCATACCGATGATGGACCGGGACCTCCTCTTAATCACCGCCGAAGGGAAAAACATGATGGTACCTATGAGTAGAAGAAGTTGTTTGGGGTACAGACCGAGGATGACATCTGTGATATTATATCCCAAGGACCCGAATGTGAAACATACGGATATGGGACAAAGGAGACTTGGGAATATAGTCCAAACCGCGCAAGAACAGAAATTCATAGACTTTATTGCCAAAACAGGGAAGAAGGACAAGAGGAAAAAGGGGAAGGCCTCCCGTTCTTAGAGAGACTTGTTAGGGATGCCTTCCACTAACAATCTTCGCGAAGAGGTTGTGCACGAAGTAGATCCGAGCACCACTTCAAAGGCAAGGAAGGACGAAGGTTATGAAGGAAGGGACCTGACGGGGATAGTAGATTTTTGCAGATATGCCATGTGCATATACGATTTTCAGCTAACCAGAGACAAGTTAGGAGAGCTTGGATGTAGTAAAGAAGAGATTGAAGTTGTGCACACATACTTGAGGACGCAGCATCAATCTGAAACATGGGTGGACGAGAGTCAGGGAGGAAGCTTCCTGGCTTTCCTATCTACTTAAATGATATGGAGGGAGGGCTCATTGTTGGTTGCTCAAGGCAGTGAGCCCGCAAGGTGATTGGGCAGGTATGATGGTCCCACGTGCAGTAGAAAAATGGGGGTTCCCATGAACCTGTGCAGGGGATCAGAAAAGTAAGTGTGGGCACATAACTGAGATGTGTGACACTTGCTCATTTACACATACAGTTCGGTGGCCGAATGGAGATCATCGCGGATGAGGCTACATATTGGTTGCTGGCAGAATTCGGTGGGAGACCACCGGGACGCTCCGCACGACGGGCGGGCGACCCACACGACGGGCAGACAGGCCTTCATCTGGCAAAGTGCATGACCTGGGCACTGGGTGAGGCACACAAAACACAAGTTGATGGTTGAAGGGCACGCACATAACGGGCGGGCGACACGAGGGCGACCCGCGCCCGAGGGGCGAACGCCCTGAACGAAGTCATCAACAGAACGAAACGTGCACGGGTGACAGTGGCGAAAACCGTTCAGGGGGCAAGTCTGGCATGGCAGGTTAGAACTCGGCAGAGGCACAGTGGACACACCCAACATAACGGGTAGAGGTCGGGTACCGACGAGTTTAGGACTCGGGTGGACAACAGGTCGAACGAACGGGCAAACTTAACCGGTGAGACGCAGCGTGCGAAATCACACAGGCAGTAGGGGCGGGTCGTGCGACGACCACCCCGAATGATGGACCACCGGTTGGAAGGACGGACGGGCATTGGACGATGCGCGGAGGGCCGCATGAAGGTGCGCCCACCCGCCTAGGACAAACAGTGCAAAACAGTGAAACGAACTGGCGGTTCTATATTGGACAGTCGGGCGACATAACCGGTGGCCGCAGCGTGCAGCACCACATGGGCAACAGGGGCGGGTTGTGCGACGACCGCCCCGAACAAACATACAGGATGGGCGACGGTTAAGGAACGGGCGAGCATCCGAACGGTGGGCGGAGGGCTGCACGAAGGTGCGCCCACTCGCCCGCGCAAACGACGAACGATGGAACGAATTAACACAACCGGTGGGGCGCGGCAACACACGGGCAGCAGAGGCGGGTCGTGCGACGACCGTCTCGAACAACACACAGGATAAACGACCGAGCGAAGAGCGGGCGGACATCCGAACGGAGGGCGGAGGGCTGCACGAAGGTGCGCCCACCCGCCCGGGTGAACAACGTGCGAAGGCATGGGATGACACACAAAGCGCCGAATGAAACGGTGGACGACTTCATCGAAGCGAGCGATGGCAGACATAAAGGTGGAACGGCTCGGTGGAGGTATGGCACACACGCGGGTTAAACGAGCGCACAAATGGGTGGCAGACTTATATCCCTTTGGCGTGGGCGGCCTTATGCGACAAGGGCCGACCCGCCAAAGCGGAGAGACACAACTATTCAACTATAAACGCGTCGGCTTTTGGGCGAGTGTTTATGTATTTGGGGGTCGGCTTGGTAGACCGAAACCCCTACCCGAATTGGCGGTGCAGCCTGTAAAGGCAGCGCACAAGCTCATTTGGAAATCATTCGAAAAGCAAGGATCATTCGATCTAGCTCGGTCTCTCTAAGTCTCTAAAAGAGCGCAGTTGAACTTGGCGCAAAAGTAGCGCAGTATGTGAGACGAAGGCTCGGTGATAGAGGCGGAACAGGGGGTCGGGAAAACGCAGTTGCGAACTGTGGTAATTGCCGGTCTTGGCACACGGAGGGCGCATGCGATGCGCACAAAATTGTAAACAGGACGGTGATTGTAAATTGGCCGCGGGCCTGTTATAAAACGTGTTGGCCGCGGGTGCACGTATCTGTAAACTTGTCAAGTTAATAAAACAATGAGGGCGCACTTGGTTGGGAGTTGCCCCTCCCGTATAAATTCTGTGTCAATGTTTCTTAGTATCACATTACATATTAATGTTGCGATTTTGCTGTTAAACGAATTATAAGTGAATGTGAAATATAATTGTGAAATTATATGTTTGTTGTTCGGTTATATAAGATTCGGGTTATATGTTTATGATTCGGTTGTGAAAGTTATGCGTTCAGTTTAATAATTTTTATAGTTGCACTAATTCGGCAAGGCGGAATTAAGTGTCGTAAAGCGAAGGCGTAGTCCATATACGCTCTAAATAAGCTTACGGTGGTGCCGCACCCGCCCAATAAAAAGAAAAAAAAGATTGGGGGCGTGACACACATCATCTCGCATTCGGGTTCTCGGCTTTCCCTCTACTCCAATCTAAAGTAGAAAACACTAAGGTAGGAGGATCCATCTTGAAGCCACATCACATCACCTCAAGCCATGTTGTTTTGGCGTTGGTTTTCCTTGCACATAAAGACATTAAGGCTAATGGTTGAGGACCGATATCGACCCACTCGCAACAGTTCTATCCGCAAGTTAGCTCTTGTGATTTTTGTGAGGTCTCATGGATTAATGGCCTAATGGCATAGTTCCATACCCAAGGTTTCGTCTTGGTCTCACTTTTTATTTTTGCACACATGAGTTAGGGGAGCCTTATTTCCACCCGTATAGGTTATTTAATGACTACTAAGTACATGTGACATGTGACATGACACTTCTACATTCGTAGGGATGCTACATATCCATGAGTGCTATACATGGGAGTTGTCTATAATGCGATTTTTTTGATATTCTAGTGACGAAATCCGACGGAATAAATTGAGGTTAAATCTTGATTTGTTGCAGTTAAAATGGTTTTTTAACTGCATAGCACCCTGAAAAACCCCTCAGACGCTTTGATTGTGCAGAAACTAGCTATCAAACTTGCAATTCCAATAAATTGCAGCCGGATTTGTTGGAAAAATCATGGCACCTCTATAGAATCCATAATTTCTACCCTGAGTATCACGCCCCCAAACCTACGGTGGTATTTCAACCATGACGGCGAGGTGCGGCACCACCGAACACTTTCTTTTTAACATTACTCGTGCACATGGACTACACCTAAATTCACCTTCGCATTACTTAGCTTGTGTTTCGCAACCAAGTAAACATACATTTATCCTTTATACTTAATGAAGCCCATACAATTGCAACAAGTATAAAGGGGAGGGGCAACTCGCCGTAACGTGAGTCTGCCCAACAGTTTATTAAGAATATCAGTTTTACAATACAAGTGTGCTTGGTAAATTCCAATCCAACACTTAGCCAAATTTACAAGATAGGCAATCTGCCTTTACAACATTTGTGCACTCTTGCATGGTAGAAAGATGTTCACTCGGACCACCTGTAACACTACCTCAAGCCCGGCACAAATCTGTGACCATCACCTAACTCACGGCACACCTTGCCAACCATTAACCAAAAGACCAATATGTGCCTTTACCAAGTGGAGCGCATGAGATATGCGCACTCCTACCCAAACTGTGCACTTTCCTTCTTGTAATGCGAGAGCACAAGTGAAGAGCGAGTGAATGATCAATGGTTGAAATGAGCGTTCCACGCCATATGTGTATAGGCGTTCATGCGTTTGTGTTCGTGGGTGGCAGCCCCTTGGCCGACCCCCAAAACCATCCATAACGCAACCCCAATGCTTATCACATATGCGTTGTCCTGCCCGTCGTTCAAGCCATCTCTACCGCGGGTATACGTCCGCACTTAACCACAATGTTTCATTCGTTCAACGCTCATGTATCTGCCTTTCGTCGCATATCAGCTCGCCGAAACGTCGCATATCGTGCGAAGGTCCCCGCGCTCCATCGTCGTGCGGTGTGCACGCCCGCCCGGTGTGCGCGCACGCCCGGGGCACCCGGCGCCCGACCATCGCTAAACTCTAAGGCGTTACATCCTCCTCCACCTGAAGTCGTTGTCGTCCTCGACAACATCCCAACTCCAAGCATCAATCCATGATGTCGACTCCCCTCACATATATGTCAAACATCCTGCAACATATGTAGGTCTCCATCTCCACCATGTCTCATCTAAGTGACCAATTGTCACCAAGATAGTCCATACCAAAGTATGTAATAGATGTCGATGACCACCGGCCACCTGCCACAATCTCTCCATGCTGCTTTCCCCATGAAAGGTTGATCCTTTCAACATCAAGCTACATGTCCACTACAACAAAGTGTCCACTCCATCATGTGCATCATCTCCACCATGTGCAAACTGCCCATGATATGTCAACAAGTGTTAACACATCTCAGTCATGTGCCAACATCTCATCTCAATCAATCGGAAGTCCTCTCAATCCATGGCAATCAACCATCATGTCACAATCTCCACATGTTGCTCCATCGTGGAGGGCTAGCCCCTCCATCTCAAGCTACATGCCTATTGCAAGATATCATGTCGACCTCATCATGTGTCGTTCCCATGTGAACTCTGCCATGATACTCCAACACAATGCCAACATATCTCTGCTCACCGCATGCCCCCATGTCTGAACTAGTCGGGTGATCAGTCAAGCTATCACGCTCAAACAATGAGAGTGAACATCCTCATGCCACCATCAGTTGTTCCTCAAAGCATCCTGTCACATCCTGAACTCGATCAAGAATCCATCCATAAGTAAACCATGCTCAGGTCCATGAAGTAGTCCTCATCTCATCTGTAACATGTCCATGATGTTTGGTTTCAGTGTGCTATATGAAATTAGCCACATCTATCCCAACATCATCCATGTGTGAGCCTCCTCGATATGAAGAGACCATCTCATCAAACTCCAACCCTCGGTTTACCACATCCATGTCCATGAAGCTACCTCCATCACATCTGCAATGTGTTATCCCTCAAGTCTGCCATAGAAACAAGTATACACCTGTCTCATGTATCCATGTGCTGCCCATGATCAAAGATCAATCAGCTCCCATGTGTAAAAAGTAGTTGAGTCTCGGCTCAACCCATGCCCAAGTGTTGCCACTAAGGCACCATCATCATTGTAACTCCATCACTCCAAAGTGTCCCATATTGATCCTCCACATCAAGTCACTCTTTCAAGCCATGCCCATACATGTACTTTGAAAGTGTGCACCCCATCCTGCACCAAAGTCTCTAACCTCAGCTCCTCAATGCATCAGATCCTCTAAGTCCACCATATATGAAGTCCCCAAAAGTCACAACAATCTCATGTCGTCATGAGCTCCATGAGTCACCTCCAACCAACACTCTAGCAAGCATACAAGTCTCGGCCCAAAGGTCTCTGCAAGATGCCTCAGCTCTCCATGTAGTGAGAATGCCCCATAGACTGCTCACAACTCCATCCAAGTCCATGGCTTTGTTGTACATAAGCGCACAACCTCCCAATAGGCTCATAAGTAATAAGTCTCCATGTCACACTAGCACATCTATCTGCACAACATCCATGCCTTGGCACACCTCATTGGATGCCCATAAGTGACATCTCTACAAGTGCACCTACAATATGTCCCTGCATAAGACTGCCATGCTCCATGTCTCCAACCTGATGTCCATGACTAAGTTGCCATGTAGTCCAACCAAGTAGACCGATCACAACCATCATTCATCCCTATCCAAGTTGCAATCTTTGGTCTAGTGAACTCGGTCACCCAACCATATCATCATGTCATGTCATGAGTTTCCTTCATCATAGCTCCTCCACCAAAGTGTCCACTAAGACTATGAGAATTCCACCCAAACATCATCACCACATGAGTCTCTCCATCATAGCTCCTCCACCAAAGTGTCCATCAAGACTTGCTCTTGGTCTCGGCCATGAGAAGTCCACCCAAGAGTGTGCCCTTCAAACTGTCCATGAGTCATGTCGGGCACTTAGCCATATGGCTAAAGCATGACCCACTCATCCACAACGATCATCAAGTTCCACCCTTGTCACGGGCCTTTGTACCTTCTCCCACAAGGTCACAAACAACCCCAACAAGTCCTGCAACAATCAACAACCCTTGCTTCTCCATACAAGGTCTCATCATAAGCACCCATGGTAAAATGCTCCCTAGCATCGACAAACTGACTTTGCCCTTCCCTGCACACGGTCCATCTACCAAATGCTCAAATGAAACACATGTATCAACAATACTTACATCATCATGGGGTTCCTCCATGAGAGTACCCTCATCTATACATGTCTGCAAACTGCACGATCCTGGTCCAACTTGATCAATCTCAAGTTCATCCTCCATCATGATCATGTCTGCAACATCATCGGTCATCAAGACTTCCTCTTCCTTGGTTGCACAATCTGCAACTTCAACTTGCTTCATTGTCCAACCAAGTTGAAGAAGCTCATCTTCAACGTTCTTCTCCAAGACTGCAAGCTTTTCTTGAATCCGGGGATTCTCCTTTTTCAACCGCTTCAACTTGTATGAGGTAAGTAAGAGCTTCCCTTCACATTCTTCCAAACCTGCCATGCCTTGTCCTTCATTTTCCCCGGTTCGTACTTCGTTCAAACGCCCAAAGCGTGTATACCTGCTCACACGCAGTCCCACTTGCCCACCTGACAAGTGCCCAAATCATATGACCAACACGTAGTACCGCCTGCTCTACTTTACGACGCCTGGTTCCAACCTTTACGAGCTTCACCAAGCACCCTGCAACCATGACCGGCCCTTGTTCCACTCATGTGAAACTAGCTTCCTTCACCTGCAAGTACTTGCCTCCACTGTCACGAGCAACTTGCTCAAACCAAGCCCAACCGAGCTACTTCAATGCTTCATCAACCCGGTCATCCACCTGCTCTGATACCAATTGTCATGCCCCCAAGCCTACGATGGTCTTTCAACCATGCCAGTGAGGTGCGGCACCACTGAACACTTTCTTTTTAACAATACTCGTGCACATGGACTACGCCTAAATTCACCTTCACATTACTTAGCTTTTGTTTCGCAACCAAGTAAACATACATTTATCCTTTATACTTAATGAAGCCCATACTCATTCATTATCCATCGCAATTAAAATAACAAGAACATCAACAATTGCAACAAGTATAAAGGGGAGGGGCAACTCCCCATAACGTGAGTCTGCCCAACAGTTTATTAAGAATATCAGTTTTACAATACAAGTGTGCTTGGTAAATTCCAAGCCAACACTTAGCCAAATTTACAAGATAGGCAATCTGCCTTTACAACATTTGTGCACTCTTGCACAGTAGAAAGATGTTCACTCGGACCACCTACAACGCTACCTCAAGCCCGGCACAAATCTGTGACCATCACCTAACTCACGGCACACCTTGCCAACCATTAACCAAGAGACCAATCTGCGCCTTTACCAAGTGGAGCACATGAGATATGCGCACTCCTACCCAAACTACGCACTTTCCTTCTTGTAATGCGAGAGAACAAGTGAAGAGCGAGTGAATGATCGATGGTTGAAATGAGCGTTCCACGCCATATGTATATAGGCGTTCATGCATTTGTGTTCATGGGTGGAAGCCCCTTGGACGACCCCCAAAACCATCCATAACGCAACCCCAACGCTTATCACATATGCGTCGGCCTGCCCGTCGTTCAAGCCACCTCTACCGCGGGTATAAGTCCGCACTTAACCGCATTGTGTCGTTCGTTCAACGCTCATGTATCTGCCTTTCGTCGCATATCATCTCGCTGAAACGTCGCATATCGTGTGAAGGCCCCCGCGCTCTGTCGTCGTGCGGTGTGCACGCCCGCCAGGTGTGCGTGCGCGCCCGCCAGGTGTGCGCGCGCGCCCGGAAGGCGTTACACTAGGCATCCTAGTTACTGGGTTGTAATGTTTACCATAACTGGTGGGTTATGGTGTAACGACAAACCTCCACATGGTATCAGAGCTTGGACCCAGGTTCGATTCCCCCGAGATGTGTTTGAGGGGGGTGTTGGAAAAATCACCGCACCTCTATAGAATTCGTAATTTCCACCCTGCGGATCCTAGTCACTGGGTTGTAATGACCATAACCGGGGGGTTTTGGTGTAACGGCAAACCTCCACAGGATTTTGACCAGAAAAAGCCACTGAAAAAGCTTTCAAAAAGTCACATTATAATCAACTGCCCATAACTGTCCATGGACTTTCCAGCAACTCGATCACTCTACCTCCAGCATGCTCCACTCTTCAATGTAATTAATGCAGATTTTGGACACCCCCCTATCCGGCATCTAGACCGATGTTGATTAGACATTCAGCTAATCTATTCAATGCTTCATCCACCTCAAAGAATTTCAAATTCAGCGTTCGCGCTTGATATTTAAATTAGAAAAACTAAATTTATATCAGTCCTCGGAGAATTGTTTTCGAAGCTTTGGTGTTCAATGGGAAGATACTTAGGAGATGAGCTCCATTATTGTTTTAGCTGTTTGAATCTCCAGACAGGCACCAACTTTTAGGGGTCCTCTTTTTCATTTTACAAGTCAAGAATAAAAAAATAGAGTTTTACAGGACAGAGGAATTTGTTCCGAACCGCTCCAGAATGTATGATGTTCTTTGGTTTGGCTTTTACACAGAGATTCGAATTAAAAGCTTTAATGAAATCCAATTTTTGAGATTTTCTCTTGTCCCAGGAGGATCGTAGGCTGGGTAGTAGCACACATCCACATTTGTTGGGCTGGTTTAGGTGTAGAAGATGGGAATGCAAGCTGAGCAGCAGATGGTTCAAGTGGAAACTTGCAATTAATGCAGTGCTGACATAGAATGAGTGTCCAAAATATGAAATTGATGAAGTTCTCTGCGATGGCGATCACCTTGCTTGCAATGACGATGATGAATTTGTATTTTGTATCTGCGGATCAGGACTGTGGAGAGCAAGCAGGTGGAGCACTCCGTCGGGATGACTTGTGCTGCAGCATATGGGGATGGTGTGGCAACACGAAGGACTATTGCGGGTAGGGTTACTAAAGCCAATGCAGAAGATCGAGTCCTACGCCTCCCTCACCCACACCTCCGTCACCGTCTCCTCCCTCACCTTCTACTCATGGTGGATAGGCAGTTGCATATATCATCACTGAAAGCATTTTCAATGAGCTATTGAAGCACAGAAACACTGACGTTTGCATGGCATGAGGATTCTACAAGTACTCTACCTTCATCATGGCTGCCAATGATTTTCCCAGCTTCGGCACCACTGGCAATCTCACTACTCAGAAAAGAGAGCTTGCTGCTTTCTTTGGACAATCCTCGCACGAAACCACGGGTCATATTTCATCTCTACTACTTGTGCTTTCCCTCTGTGATATTACTTGGCTTTACATCTCATTTTCTATGAAATATTGCTAAACAGGCGGATGGGTGACAACCCCTCCCGATTAATACTCGTGGGGTTACTGTTTCAAAGAGGAGGTAGGCCATCCTCCCGATTATTGCGATGAAACCACCCAATGGCCCGATGCACTTGGAAAGAGCTACTATGGACGAGGGTCGTTTCAATTATCGTGGTCACTGGTTTCTATATCTCCCAATTTTAATTCCTCTAACTGTATTCTGCACAGACACACTCAAAAAATTATTCGTATCAAATTTAACATTCATGCGCCATTTGTTCAATTTGCTTTGTATTATTCAGGAATTTCAACTATGCAGCGACCGGGGAGGCAATCGGATTCGATGGCGTAAACAACCCTGACATCGTTGGTAACAATCCCACGGTCTTGTTCAGGATGGCGATGTGGTTATGGATGACCGCCCAACCTCCAAAGCCTTCCTGCCATGACGGATGACTGGGAAATGGAGTCCGTTTAGCAGCGACAAGGCTGCCTTGCGAACTGTGGGATATGGAATGGTTACCAACATCATCAACAACGGGTTGGAGTGCGGGAAAGGAAACGTCAAGGAGAAGGAGGATTGCATCGGCTTTTACAAAAGATTCTGTGACATTCTCCGGGTGAGCTACTAATCAAACCTGGACAACAACAACAAGAGGGATTTCGGCTCTACAGTTTAACCTTAACCTCGTCTTATCAAAACTGTGGTTTGAACATTGTTCATAAATCTGAGATTTGGAATCTAACCATTTCGATTTGTAAATACGCATACTGAGAGGAGATGTTAATTACAAATAATTTCTTTGAAAATACACCTGGGAATTTAATATTAATTAGTTTATTAAGTTTAAAAGATTATTTTTTTGAAATGTAATTTTTTTTAAATGT